>JAJIBD010038471.1:0-135024 GCA_021461705.1 Cryptotis parvus
AAAAAGAAGGAAGATTAAAAAATCTGCTGTTTCCAAGAACAACCAGTGCTGGCGTGGATGTGGGGGAAAAGGGACTCTCATCCACTGCTGGTGGGAGTGCCTACTGGTCCAGCCCTTTTGGAAAACAATATGGGCATTCCTCCGAAAGCTAGATATTGAGCTCCCATTTGATCCAGCAATAGCACTCCTGGGAATATACCCGAGACCGAAAAACACATAGCAGAAACACTATCTGTACTTCTTTATTCATCTCTGCGCTATTCACTATAGCTAGAATCTGGAAACAACCTAAATGACCGAGAACAGAGAACTGGCTAAAGAAACTGTGGTTCATCTACACTATGGAATACTATGCGGCTGTCAGAAAGGATGAAATTATGAAATTTACCTGCAAATGGATGGACATGGAGTCTATCATGCTGAGTGAAATTAGTCAAGAAGGAAAAGGACAGATATAGAATGACTGCATTCATTAATAGGATATAAATAGATACCAGTGTTTTACTAAGTGTAGGAAGTGGTAATGGCAGATTAAAACTCACCATTGAGTATACACAAAGAGACTTACGTGATAAACTCTAAATATCTGCAGGGCTAGCCACAATGTGTAAAATAAGAGGGAGAGAGATGCAGAGACAGAGAGAGAGAGAGAGAGAAGAGAGGAAACTGGGGTACCTGCTATTAAGGCGGCCTGGGGGATGGGAGGGGGGGTACATTGGTGGTGAAAATGGGGCACTGGTGGAGGGGATGGGTGCTGGAATACTGTATTACCAAGAACCAATTATGAACACCTTTGTAATTGTATGTTTCACGGTGGTATAATAAAAAATTTTTTTAAAAAATCTGCTGTTTCTATGGAGACTTAATGTTGGGGGTGGGGCGGGAGGCTGAGATATACGTAGCAGTGCTCAGGCCTTACTCCTGCTCAGCGCTCACAGATCACTTCTAGCAGACTCGGGACCATATGCGGTGCCAGGAATAGAACCCTCAGTTGGCCACAAGCAAGGCAAATGTCCTACCTTCTGTACTATCACTCCGGCCCCTGAGGGTCTCCAACATTTATTGACATGTTTTCATCATTCATTTAGTCAAAAAACCTATTTATCAGCTTTTAATAAATATCCATGGCAAAATTATATAATTACTGTGATAATTTCAATTCTATGAAGATAATCCCTCTAAGAATATTTTAACTCGTGCTGCCAAATCACACTTCCAATGGAATTCCAACCAAAGGGAAGCCCCAATTTACGTACATTGAAGGGAAATGGTAACATTGAAAAAATTACTCACAACTAATTACAGTATTCATAAATGAGACTATAGGGGATTTGAAACATAAATGAGCAAAAATCTCACTGTTTGACTCTCATAATCTCACTGTTTGACTCCCATAGAAGTCAGACCTATTATTAGGAATCTATTACTCATTACAATTAATAAATTGAGAGGAAAGGGGAGGACAGGAAAAAAGTAACTAATATACATAAATATGACTAAAATTGACTAATATGAGACTATTATTTTGTATCTGGCTAATACAGAAAAATACAGGAGTATAAATCTCAACATGTCAGTGGTAGGAAGAATTTGACAAGGCATAGCATCAGAACAAGAGCCTATAAAACTGCAACTATTTCAGTTATCAATTAGGAAGAGACACTGCACAAAGACAGGAAACGCTTTACATCTTAGACAAGTGTTTTAAAACATTTGTTGTACAAATCTATCGATTTTTATATATACTGCCTGATTTTGGCATTTACCTTGAGAAAATCCAAACTTTTCTTTACAGCTTCAGTGTCTTGAACATTTACACACTCAATATCCTTCACCGATTTGCTCTTCTCTGATATCCAATGTGAAAACTGACTCAAGTTTATGCAGAAATTCTTCATGGGTAATTGCTAATTTAGACTAGGAAATAAAATTATGTGTTTATACTTTTTTTTTTGCAAATTCCAAATTCCTATTATTTAAACAACAGGAAGAAGCTCAATAATCTGGAAGTAAAATACTTAATCTTGTGACTAAATTTTCTTCAGAACTGAACATCTGACCGAGTATTAAATATTGACACCTACCATTTCAGAGTCAATTGCAACCATAATGCATTTCATTCTTTCTGAAGATAAACTGCTGATGGAAGAGAATGTGGTCTGTAAACTCTGGTGGCTTGTATTCAACTCCTCGAGATGTTCTTTAGGGAAATCGCTGGGAAGAGACTCTAAAAAATTCTTCCACCAACTTCATGTCTTTTTTCAAAAGAACAGCAATTGGAGCCAATCCCAATTCAAACATCTTAAAAACAAACAAACAAATAAGAACTCCAGATACGCTCAGGAAGAAAATCAACCAGGAGCCCAGGAGAGGCCAGTGGCAACAGCCCAATGCTGTGAATCTGATCCCCAGCTGCCCACATGAAGCAACTGAGTCCTGGAACCTCTCTAGTAAGGGACCCGAACATCGAAGCAGAGTATGTGATCTCTGGCACACACACAGGGCTGTATGCACATGATGCCAAAGTGTGACAACTGTGCTGAACACCATGACTGAAGATGAATGAGAACCACTACAATGAATGTGACCTCCCCCTCCAACATCCTCAGAGATTACAGTGAGCACTAGAATCAGAATGTGCTCAAGTACCAAAACTAAAAGAGTGTGATCTCTGGTGAGCACTTGTGCAAGTACAACTATAGAGTAGGACACCCTCCATGAGCGTCAGAGCCTGGTATGCGAGCACCAGAACCAAGTGTGGTGTGACCCCTCTGGTCACAAAGGGGAGGAGGATGGGGAGACATAGAGGAAAAAGAGATGAGAAGAAATAGAAGGGGAGAGGAGGAGATGAAAGGAAAGGGAGGGGACGGAATAGAAATGGAAGGAAGGGAAGGGAAGAGAACAGAAAAGAAAGGGAGAAGGCTAGAGCGATAGTCCAGTGGGAAGGGTTTTGCCTTGCATGCAGCCAACCGGGTTCGATCCCTGGCATCCCATACGGTACCCCAGCACTGCCAGGAGTAATTACTGAGTGCAGAGCCAGGAGTAACTCCTGAACATTGCCAGGTGTGACCCAAAAAAAAAAAGAGAGAGAGAGGAACGGAAGGACAAAGAGAGAGGGAGAGAAAGGGAAAGGGGGAATAGGGAGAGGTGGGAGAAGGGTAGGGAGGGGAAGGAAAGGAAATGAGGGGAAGAAAGGATGGGGAGGGATGCAGAGACGAGATGGAGAGGAAGGAAATGGGTGGAGGGAAAGAAAGGTGAAGAGAGAGAAGAAAGGGAGGAAAAAAAAACATAAAATAACCAAAACATAAGACTAAGGGATTGCACTTACTTCTAACTGTTTAAGTTGATCCTTCAAAGCTTCAAGACTATTATCCAGAGAGTCCTGGTTTTCTAAGGGAGGCTTCATATCTTGAAGCAAAACCAAATACTCGTTCATCTTTGCTGTGTACTGTAAACACTGCTGCAACTCATTGGAAAACTAAACACAAATTGGTATACTGTCATTCAATGTCATTGTGCAACTATTAAGCAAATGAATTATTCCCAAATGAATTTGTTAGCTGTAAATGTGTAAATGAACTAACCTGTTCCATGGACTGATTTCCAGGAGTTGGGTCTTTGGACTTAGAAATATATTCCACCGGGTTTGGCAAATCACTGCAAAGTTCCTCAAACTTCTCATCTCTTGGCAATGCTGATGCACACACGGTAGAATTTTCTAGCTTAATTTCTTTGGCATTTTGTACACTCAGGAACATGAATTGCCTTCTCTGTTTTTAGGATCATCATGGATGCACACTTTTTCATCTGCCATCTCCATCTCAGTAGATGAGGTTTCCTTCAATTCTCCAATGTGTTCTGCTTTCTCTGAGTACTTATCAGCAAGAAGCTTGTACAAAATATTTTCAAGCTGTAGCGGAAGTCCTTGGGATGCGATGCCTCTTTTCTCAAGACCATACTCCATCTGAGTTAGTTCCTTCATCAATTCAAATGTTTGTGTAATTTTTTGGCTGTGCTGATTTTGCTTCAGTAGATCCAGCAGAAGCTCAGATCTAAGATTCTCCATGCACATTGGGTCATCTCTACTTTCTGCTTTCTGTACTGGTAAGTTACTTATAACAGAAATTCCGGAAGAGTCACTGAGCTTGGAGTGACTGGGAGCACTTGATGGTTCTTTTGCCGACGGCAGTGCGCTAATTCTCTTAATTAAGTTCTGGATTAAGACCTTTGTGTCTACACAGGAAGAAGGTTCTCCAAACTCTTGAGGATCTGCAACATCTTCTTTGCACTGACTTTTCAAGCTATCACTTCCACCTTCACCCACAACCTGATATAATTCAAGAACCTGACTCTCTTCCTCTTCTTGTCGTCTAGGAGATAAGGTCTGTTCTTTTTGTGCCTGAGGCTCAATCTCTTCCTTCTTGTTAATAATTTCTAAATAAGAATCACTAGTGCTGAAAGTGTCACTGGGATTACCATTCCTTATTTCATTTGCACAGAGTTCTGCTGGCACAAAATCAGTATTTTCCCCAAGGCCTTCCATATTTTTTAGGAGGTAAGATTGAAAGAGAGTTTTCATTTCTTTCTGCCTTTTCTGCTCCCCCTCTAAGATGCTTTCCTTGTTAAAAAGATCACTCTTTTGTACCCTTTCACTTTGATGTGCGGCTCCCTGTGTGAAAGCTGCCTTACTTTCTGCATTAACTCCTAATTTTAAATATTCTTGCGTGGGAGGGGAGTCTTCTAGAATAGAACTTGGGATATCTTCATTTGGTTTCAGGACACCATTTTCACTGTCATGTTCCACATCAGTACACAGATCAAGCTCCTTTTCACATCCATCATTCAGTGAATCTTTCTTAACACTTGTACTCCTTTTGGATAATAAAGTGTCTGAATTAAAGTCATCACTGATTGCTTTAGAAGCTGATGAGTCAAATATTCCTTCCAGATTACTCTCAGATTGAACAGGACTTCCACTCACTATTTCTGGCAGATTTTTTGGTTCAACTTTAAAAGTTTCAGTTGCTTTTTCAAGGCTTACATTCTGAGCATGTTCTTCACTGTTTGTGAATTCGCGGAAAAGGCAAATGACTGTTAACTGAATCAAGATTCTCTCTTCCGTGGTTACAAGGCAAATGTTTGAGATATTCATTTTCTGGTGGACCTTCTAAATACTGCTCTTCTTCTTCACCTGAGCACTCCTGAACTGAAGCGCCATCTTCTCTTAGCGTATTCTTCTGGTCATCCTGTTCTTGAATTACATCCCTTCCATTTTCTGGATGATCTCTGCCACTTACAAAGGCTTTTTGATAACAAGTGGCTGTCGTCAGCAGATTCTCTTACTAAGTCAGGTTCAGAACTGATGTTTTTATCAAAAGATGAATCAACTTGAGGTATCTCATTCTCAAACTGATCTCCAGCTTTCATGGTTTCAGTGGATTCTGGCCCTTGAGTCAACTTACCCTGTATGTTTACTGGATTGTTATCTAATTTGGAAGCTGAGTGTCCAGTAGTAGTATGTACCAAGTCCTACAGCGTCATGGGTGTTTTCTGAACCAGTGTCTTTCGTGACAGGTAACAACATATCTTTAGAAACCACCTCAGTAGTCAACAGATTTTCTCCAGTTTTCCCATTAACCGCAGTGGCATCTTCTGAAGCTTTGCATCTTTCTGTACCTAGCGCACTTTTACTACTTGAGTCAAGCTGTTTTTCTGAAGAGTTGCACTGTGGCATCTTATCCAGAAGAATCATTTTATTAATACTTAGATTGTCACAGCCGTTTTCCTTTTCATTTATGATTCTGGTACACAGCTGAACATCCCCACCTTCATCCTTATCTTGGCACAGAGGCTGTTCATTCTCATAACCACCTCTTCCTTCATCATTACCATCAGCAATCGCAACATCATCATCATTACCGTCATCCTGATCATTACTGTCACAACTATAATCCCAATAACTTCCTTCATTCTGCATAGAATCTAAATACTGAGAATAAGAACTTAATTCTTGCGCAGTTAAACATTCTTTTCTACTCTCTCTCCAACAGCCAGTATCATCAGATTCTAACAAAGCATTCAAGCTCTCTTTTCTTTCAACAATCTCATAATCAGTCGATGAGTCAGACTTGGTGCCTTCCTGGTGATTTGTATTTTTTCCTTCTGGTATAATTTCTACCAACTGTTCACTCATTCTGCATGATTCATCCGAATTTAAGTACATTCTTCCAGCAGAATCCGAGTCAGCTGACACACTACCTGGAACAAAATTCTGAGGAGTCTGTGTGTTCTCCCTCAGAACTGAGCTGAGCTCCTTCAGCTCCTTCTGCGTAGTAACAGAATTGTCCCTCTCTTTGAAACCATCTTGGAAATCAGCACCACGAGGAGCAGCCTTATCACTTTCTGTCTGTTGTGTTTTATAGTCTTCAGGTTGCAGACAATCATGACCATCATCTTCAAATAAGGGTGTGTCATAAAAGTCATCATCACTCTCAGTGCCAGTTTCTGTTTCACTCTGCTGAGCGTCCAGCAATGATGTTTCATAGTCACCAGCACTAGTAGTTTCTTGGAGCAATGGCACACCAGAAGTACTAGAAGCGCTGCTATGATCAAGATGGCTCCCTGAAGTCATGGCATGGGAGGACGCCTTCATACTGGATTCATCTAGCTTACCTTCGGTTCTGTTCAGAAACAGCATGCATTTTTTCATCTTCACCACAGATATCTGAAATAAAGTTATTGTCATATTGTACTTGTGAATCACTGCAATTAATACTTAAAGGTTCTTGATCAAAGTGGTCTTCCTGTAAACTGATGTTAATAGCTGCAATTCCCAGGAAATGGTCTTGAAAATTTTCTCCTGTGCGCTGACTCAGTAACATGGTTTGGTTATTGATAGTTTGGTTATTGACTGGCAATGTAGTATTTTCACATTTATTTCCATTGTTCTCTGTGATGACTTCATCACTAAAAATCCCTGGTAATTTAACTTATCATGATTTAATAAGGCACTTAGCCTTGGAGAATAGTCAAACATAGTCAAATCCTTTTTTATATCATCATCCTTGTCTACTTCAACTGAATCACAAATTTTAATTTTTGATTTTGTAACAGGATTTGTTTTCAAATTACTTGCAAAGTTTTCATCCTTTTCAGAACGACCACATTCATCTGAATGATCACCTGTTTCAACTTGTCTTTGGCTCTCCCAGTTTTTTCGTATATATCCAGAGTCTTGTTTAAGCATGTTACCTTCACGAATTCAGGTTGTATTAAACATGATTCAGAATTGGGAACATATACACTAGATGAAGTCTCAACTTTACGTTCAACAGCTATCACATTTGTCACATTTTTTGACTGATAAAATTCACTACCAAAACAATAGTTTCCCCTTCATGAAAGTCTTCATCTGTGCCATGGTTTCTATTTGCAGGTATTTCTTTTGCTTAGGTTCTTTGCAATGAATTTTATTATCGAAATTACTTAGTGAAGTTGTTTCTTCCTTTCCTGTGCTTGGGGTATTATTCAGAAATCCACCTGAGAGTCCTAAGACAGCAAGACAGTCTTCTGGGAGTATGTTTTCATCATGTTTTACACTACAGCCTTCCAGTAGCATACTGATAGCCTCACTTAAGTCTCCATCATACATCAAAAGCCTTTGTCCTGTGTTTGCATCCATATAGCTATTTATCATCAAGTAAGACAGAAACAGCTTCTTAGTTTGCTCAGAGCTCTCAGCTGGAACTGAATCTTCGCCATCTAGGATATCTTCCTGTTGTCTAAAACCATGAACAGTGGATGGCTGGAATTTACAAAAAGAGAGCCATCTTTTGGAATTTTTGCACGCCTCTAACTCTCCCAAATCTGGCATTTTATCAGGAAGGGTTACACTTTTTAAAATTGATGCAGTGTTACTATCTATAATTCCAAGCTGCTTAGCAGCATCTAAACCAATGACTTGAGAAGTTTCTGGAATATAAAGAGCAGCTATTTTCTGCCTGCCATTCAGAATTTTGTATGCCAATTCATTTGTAATCAAGTCTTGCTGCAAGGAAGATGATGCGGGAAATATTTCACCAGAGTGAGGCCAGATGAGTCCAACATACCGCGCTGAGCTTCAAGTACCAAAAGAGCACTACTGGAAGTTATTAAATCACACTGAACAGCTTCGTCCACTGTTAAGCGTTTGGCGGGATTTGAGTGCATAATGCCGCCTGTTTGGACCTGGTATGTGAGGATACTGTTAGCAGTATCTCTGTCAATCATCCCTTCTGCCATAGCTTCTTCAACAGTCATTCTTTGGTCAGTGTTGCAACTGATAAGACCTCCAGAAAGAAGCTGTGCACCTAATAACCTAAGCATGGTTTCACGGTCGATGAGACCCTCATGAGCTGCCCTTAAAATGCTTATACTTCTTCCACATTTTAATGTTATCCTGCCGCCTTCTTGTGGTCTCACAGGAAGAAGCCGCATCCCAGTGCTTTCCTGTAAAACACTTCTCTGCATGATATCGATTAACGATACTTTCTCAGAGGTGCAGGGATCAATAAGATCTTTGCACATAGTCTGCCTTTCCAGGACTTTAGAAAATAACGTTGAGGAAATCAAGTTCTGTTGGAAGGCCTTCTGGAGGGTCAACTGTTCTCCTGTGGTTGGAATAACTAGAAAATCTGTGGAAATCAATATCTCCAGAACTCTGATGGCCACAGATTCTGATATCACCCCTTGAGCCAGAGCATCCAACACTGGAACCTTGGTTGATGACACGGCAGAGATCAGCTCCCTTGGCCTTACTGGAGTTCTTTGAGTTGGCATAGAACTTGAGCATCTATAAGACCGAGACTTTCAGCATCTTTGAGGCCAAAGCATTTTCTTATTTCTGGTGAAATTATACCACAAATCAGTAGCTGCGTTTCAAGTAACCTGATTCCTGTGTCATAGTCAATGAGGCCTCTTAAAACTGCCTGAAAAACTGGAAGGACTTCCCCAGTTGCCTGATCAATGGTGCCCGCAATCACCTTATCCAGCTGAAAGGCAAACAGAATTCTCAGTCAGTCTCCAAGACAAGAGCTGACAGTAATCCAGAAAACTTAGGGCTTTTTGTTTGAAAAATATAATGCACTTCAGCATAAAAATCCTCTACTTACCCAGATGCAGCAATGCTGTGAATGTTAGGCAGCTCAAATGCACAAGTGATCTATGTCAGTGATCTATTCAACAGCACAGGATGTGACAAAGCTTTGAAAACAACATGCATCTGTGAATTGAAAACTTAATATTGTGTACATTAAGGTTAGTGAGGACACAACAGAGTAAATGATGATAGTGAGAAAAATAGAACACGTATTTAGAAGGCGTATCATGCTTTCTGCAATTGGGTGAGATTAGTCAACTGATGTGAGAGAGATATCAATCCCCATGCTATTGATGTTTACAGCATACCAACTTCTTCACAGAGTCAAAGACCAAGAAACCAGAAAAATTATCACATGCCTCCAACAAACTATGTAAAGTATTCCAGGAATTAAGGATATAAAGATAACCTCTGGAATACTGAGTTTTGTGTTGAGTATTGATTATTCTTAATATGGACTGTCAGATTTTAAAAGTTCAAGTTAAAGCCCAAATTTTAAGTGATTTCTATTGTACTTATCACAGACTCAAGGGTATCCTCACTGTAATATATGACCTAGAGTTATTTAAATCCAAGAATATTGCTGAACATCAAAACAAAGTCCATTAACACTCTAATGTCAACTTAAGAGAGGCTATTTTATAACATTATATCTGTACAATAAAATACCTAACAGCAGTAGAAGAATGGCTTTCAAGAGAAGAGTTAGAAAATGAATGATTCTTCTTTTACCATGCAAGGCGCGGTTAAGACGCTACAGAAACTGATGATAGCAAGTGTAAAATTATATAAACATGGAAATCTCCAAATATTAAAATAAACTTCACTTATTCTTCACATACACAATTCAAGATTATTACTTTATTAAAATATATAACTATGGAATACAATTAAAAGCACTAAAACAATTTCATGTTTTAAATAAATAATATTACCTTCTCCTCTACCTTTATATCTCCTACAGTGTGTGGTTCCTGGAGCTGTTTCAGAGACTCACTGAAAAATAAATTATAACTTTCCTGAAGACTTTTCACTTGTTTTTCCAATTCATTTCTTTCTTCATCTGTCATTCTAAAATATACAAAAAAGTCTGAGTAAGGCAAATGATAAAGATGATTCATTATCTTTAAAAAGCAGAATAATTTAAATGGCTTTAAAAGGCAGAATACTTTCCTAAATAAACAGACAAGCATATAGTCAAATATAACCTCATATTTATACTGCTCAAGTCTTAGACTGATTATGTGTGAAAATTAAGGATCATCTAGTAATTCTTCTCTTGCCTGAAAAAAAGAACTGGAGGAAAGGGAGGTAAGCCTGTATATCAACCAGCAGTTCTTCTGCATATCCAGCTTTTAAAAGTAATGTTTCTTCGAAAGAAATAAATAACCTGCCATAGAGCAGGGCTGGGGGAGGGGGAGGGAACCTGGGACGTTGGTGGTGGGAGATGGGCACCGGTGGTGGGATGGGTGCTGGAACACTGTATGACCAAAACCCAAATATGAACTTTTTAATTGTATATCTTTGTAATTGTAAAAATAAAAATTTAAAAAAAAATAAAAGTAATGTTTCTTGTCATTTGACAAGTCAAAACTTAAATGCAACCTCCATACGGAAAGGGGGCAGTACAATACCATTATTCAAGATGAAATAGTTGAAAGATGACCAAAAATGAAATTATGAGGTATGTGTGGCTCTCTAAGGTACAATAAAAAAAAAATCATTCTGTGACTGCATTTATTTGCGGGATATAAAAAAAGGCATGATACCAATATCCAAGACCAGACAAAACATGGATCAGGAAATCTTGTCAGCGGGTAGATCCTACTGCAAGTTTGTGGGAGTCAGAGGTTAGGCAATACAGAGAAACAGTGTACTATTATTGTAAATGATAATACCAGCATAGAACTGAGCATTGAAAGTAGGCAAAAGGATATACATGATAACCTCTAATCGTATGTATTCCAAGCCAGTATGCAAAAGAAGGATGAGAGAAAGAGAGGGAGAGAGAGAGAGAGAGAGAGAGAGAGAGAGAGAGAGAGAGAGAGAGAGAGAGAGAGAGAGAGAGAGAATAAAAAATTGTCTGCCATAGACGCAAGCTCAGGGAGAGGGGAATCATGAGACATTGGTGGAAGGAAAAGGCCACTGGTGGAGGGATGGGTGCTGGAACACTGTATGATTGAAGCCCAAATATGAACACTTTTGTAACTGTATATCTCATGGTGGAATAATAAAAAATTTTAAAAAATCATTCTGAAACAATCCTAAAGGGTATAACCAAAAAGGACTTAAGGATCGATTCCCTCCCTCTCTGAGAAAATACCAGAAATACAATCAAGTACTTTGTTCTTTAAATTAAAACTAAAATGTGAAAAACCAGTAAGCCATAGTTATCAACTATAAAAGAATAAGAAAATATTCACACCTAGTTCCAAATTCTAAGTCTTAGAATTGACTTGCAGACTTTGCCATTCACTAGCTAGTGATTTATTTAATCTCCCTGAACCTTTTTTTTTTAAATCATTAAACCATAGGGAGATTAGGAATACTTCAGAGTTTGGGTAAACATTAAACATAAACATTGAATTGCTAAGCATATAACCTTATACCAGTAAGTAAACTTGTGAATGAGCTCCACTTTTATAATTTCGATAGACAACTAAATGAACTGATAAACAGATCTATCCCTTCTAAAACAGTTCATGAAGACTAACATACTTATCTCCATGTTTAGCCAAAAGAGCTGCATGGCTTGAAGTGCTTCAGAAAACTGTTCTTTTTAGCTGATATTTCCTCATTGGACATCTGCAAGTCAAAGAAAACTCATCAAACGCTCCCCTCAGAAACACTAGACAAAGTCATTCTTAGAAACTAAATGCAATTCAAATTGAGCAATATCAAAACAAATAGTAGTTGTCCTTTGTGTATGGGCCAAGTTCACAGTAAAGCCACCGACCACTATTACTCTAGAGGCAGGACCAGAAGAGCACTTTATTTGGAATGCATGGTTAAGGGAAGCCTCTCTTAGCAACTCTAATAAAAATGCCATTTTTATTAAAAAGATAGTAATAGTACAGCATTATTCAGTTCTTGTATTTTTCCCAGTCCATGATGCTAAAAGGCTGTCTTATCATCCAAAGTGGCCCATGTGTCAGGACTGGTCCAGTGTTCGCTCTCCATTGAACTCACGACTCAAAAAGTGCCCAAATGTGGAGGACTCCACTGAAAGAGTATTGTTGCCCCAGCTTCTGAATCCAGAGCCTCCTTAGACACTCACAAGTCTGTGACATTCAGAAGAATAAGACTGATATTTGAAGAAAAAAAGGTTATACTACTTCCTTTTAACCCACTAATATATCTTCCGAATGCTTTATTTCTGATATTAACTGCATTTCTTTTAAATAGAGAGAAAACGAATGGGCTGATAAAAAGTTGCATTCCTCCCCCTCTTCTTCTACTTAGAATAATTTTCAAGTGGTTGGGTCTTTTTTTTCTTTTTCTTTTATTTTTATTTATTTATTTATTTATTTTTTTTGCTTTTTTGGGTCACACCCGGCAATGCTCAGGGGTTACTCCTGGCTCTGCTTTTAGTAATTACTACTGGAGATGCTGCTTGGGGAAACCATTTGGGATGCCGGGATTGAACCCCGTCAGCCACATGTAGGGCAAAGGCCCTACCTGCTGTGCTATGGCTCCGGCCCCTAAAGTCTTTATTTTTTGTAGCTATAATAATGCTGCCATGTTGATTTTGGAAAGATACTTGTCTACATCAAAGTACCTTAGTTTGACAGAGATGACTGTTTTTAAAGATACCTAATTTAGACATGATCCACACTAAAAAGAATATCTTTGGTTACTTAGCCATCGGAGAAGGGAGCTGAGGAATGGGATTAAAAAGCCATAAGGCATAAAAAGGCCCTAAGGACAGTGGTACCATGATGGTCTTTTGCAATCTGGTGGTAGTGAGGAGCACTAACTCATATATCACATTAGCAATATAGCGTCCTGCTACCTCAAATAAAAATAAAATTTAAAAGAATTTGTCTACTCTTCTGTTCCTACTTGGTCAAATAAATGGTCTAGAAACAGTTGTGAAAACATGAAACTACAGAAAAAGATAGCAAGGGTCATATAACTAAAATTTCTCAGTCTTTTTCTCCCAGGCAATCCTTGCTGAAGTTAAAGTCCCGATTTTAGTTCTCCCACTTAGTAAAGAAAAAAGGGGAGGGATATTCTAAATTAAGTATATTTATATAAGTATTTTGGAAAGTTATTATCTAAAGCATATAATGTAATTGCTTTACAACTTCTTCCAAAAAGTATGACACCGTGTGCGGGATTATGAGTCTAAGTTTTTTTTCAACTGAACAAAAATTTCAGAATAAAAACTTCTGTAAACTTCAAGGACCCCTAGATAAGGTACAATATATCATATCTAGGCAAAATTAAACAAGATGTTTCAAGTCCCCACCACTCTTCTTTTTTTGCTTTTTTTTTTTGGGGGGTCACACCTGGCAATGCTCAGAGGTTACTCCTGGCTCTTTGCTCAGGAATTACTCCTGGCGGTGCTCGGGAACCATATGGGATGCCAGGGATCGAACCCAGGTTGGCCGCATGCAAGGCAAATGCCCTACACGCTGTACTAGTGCTCTGCCCCCACCACCACTCTTTTTAATTGTCAATAATACATATCTCAACTATTGGTAAGTGAGAGGGAAGCAAAGCTAGAGGCAGCTAATGCTAGAAAATGACACCACTGTAATTTCTGAAGGGCAGAAAAAGGCAGCAGGGCAGTACAGGAAAGGTGTCATGAGAGAAAAATGCTACTTAACCTAGTGGAAAGTATTTTGCTCATGAAGCAGCAGTTTCAGTACTAACACCAGCTAAGGCAACTCTGGAATTTACATATCAACTACCAAACCCCTAAAGTGGGACATCAGCAACAGTGGAGCTCTAACATCTCACAAGATGAATCTATTCAACCTATTCCAAGTTACAGAGGTACAGACAATAGCCCCATAGATTAAGAACCAAGGGGGAATGGCTGGAATTAGGCTTTTGGTTCAGATGCTGGTTCATAAATAAGCACACATAAAACCCGTATGTTGTGAAATGACACTGCCTCAACTTAAAATTGTCTTTCAAGTTCACTGAGGAAAGCAATCTAGAGTTGCTGGATAGTGAACACATTTTTATGAATTCGAAAAAAAAAAGAGAAGTGTTAAATAAATTCAGCCCCCAATAAATGTTGACATCCTAGACGGATTTATCCTCGCTCATAAATTTGTTTAAATTGGGAAGAATGACCATCTATCTTTGTGATATAGAGTGCACGGGTTTACTCTCAAAGCTATTATGTAATTCTTAGGGAACAATAATGTGCCCGAAGAGGCACATCTCTCAGGAAAGGCAGCACAAAGTATTTGTTTACTGAGATTAGTATGCAATGGTCAAGCTCTAGAATCGTGATCTTCCATCAAAAATTGTGATTCCGGGGCGGAGCGATAGCCCAGCGGGAGGGCGTTTGCCTTGGGCTCAGCCGGCCAGGGTTCGATCCCCGGCATCCCATATGGTCCCCGAGCACCGCCAGGGTAATTCCTGAGTGCAGAGCCAGGAGTAACCCCTGAGCATTGCCGGGTGAGACCCAAAAAAAAAAAAAAAAAAAAAAAAAATTGTGATTCCTTGAGCAAAATACTTAATCCTAATGCTCATACTTGCCTATACAGATGAACATAAGGGGCCAGAGAGATAGTACAGTGGGTAGGGTATCTACCTTGCATGAGGCTAAACTTGGTTCAATCCCCAGCATCCCGTATGATCCTCCATGCACTGCCAGATGCAGTTTCTACGTGCAGAACCAGGGATAACCCCTGAACATCAGTGGGTGTGTCCAAAAATGTGCCCCTCCCCCCCCAAAAAGAACACAAATTAAGCCAAAGAACTAAACATTGCTTTAGGTGGGACTGTATGAACTCAGTAAATTCTATCCACGGTTACTAACTAGAATCTTGGTGAACAGGAATACCTTTTGCTTAGAAAAGGAAGATTTCCCAGCCTTCTCTCCATCTTTTAAAGTCTTGCTGATATTTGATACCCATTTCTGTAATTCCTTGGCTTTTCAACATGTTCTTTCTTTTTCTTCCTCCAGTGACTTCTGATTGATATGATTGGTTTAAGAAAAAAGATATAATTCAGTGAGCTATTAAACTAATCCTTCACAGAAAACGTGAGTGCAAAAATTCATCACACAGGTTACTGAGATATTTTATTCACTTAATTATGTTTATCATGTCAAGTAGCAGATATACTTTCAAAGATTTAGTAGCACAGGAAACTGTGAGAAATATTCTTTAATGATCAGTCAGTCTAACCTCCCAGCTGAACTTTGCAATACAACAAACCAAAAAAAATTCAATTTTATTCATGAAGCACAAGACCTCTGAACTGCTGCCTTTGCATTAGCATTACAATCAGAGTTGTTTTGAACAGGGCCAGATCATCTCGAAGAGTACTGAAAAGCTGAAGAAAAAAAATAAACTCTACATACATATAAAAATACACAACAAGAAAAACCTTTTTCCTCTAACACATATAAAAGTACACAAGGCTACTTCTAATGTGTTTTAATTATAAGTAGGAGATTGTGGCAAATATTTAATATATAAAGAAGGTTACTACATATACAGAAATTAGAAAACTTTTTTTCTGCCCCTAATATAAACTGAAAAACTGCAACATCACAGATGTTGGGGAAATTTGACATCTCTCTCTTCAATTCCACGGTGCTCTCTCAAGTGCTTAACAAATGAGTGTGTAGGGTCATTTCATAAACGGATTGTTAACATATCAGTGGACCGATTCGAGTGCATCAAGGTTGCTGAGTGGCAGAGTTGTGAAGAACAGCTGTTTGCAAACTTGCTGATATTGCATCAAGCTTATCCCATATTGTAGGTAAAGTAATTTTTTAGTTTGGGTATAATTCAGAAAGGAAACTTCTATCCTAAATGAGACCTCTATTAAGATCAATAAATCATTTATTATTTCAATTTTGAAAACTTTTCCTCTTCTGAGCAGTCAGCTATTTCCAGCTTTAAAGAAACAGTTCAAGTGTGCGACATGATTACCACAGCCTGTCTATTTAACCGCTCCATGCTCTGGGCAGATTACAGGATCAATCATGCCTCCCCTGATGCAATGTTTCCTATGCATATCCTCTTACGAAGTATAGTACAGGCTAGAAATTCCTGTCATCCAGGGTTCAGACACTTCTAACAGTTTCAGACCTGTGTGGAAATCAAAGTCGGCTTGTTCTAAGGCTTCTTTATACGTCAGTTTTCTTTTTGTTTGGGGACATATTATATATCTGGCATATGATTTTTGGTCCTTGAGTTCTGTAGCAATGGAGACGTCAATGATACCCACTTGGAGAGCTTCTTCTAATGACAACCGGGAGTGAACCTGTGGCTCTATTAACCCTCCTGTCAAGTACTGGAATTCCAAGCATCGGATTCCCATTTCCTTACTTATGATATTTGCGTTCACGGCTTCTACCACTGACATTGCTTTATTAGTAACTGGATGGCTGATGCCTGTGACGACCAACTCGCACTGCCGCAGTTGCTGGGCAAAGCCCTCATCAACTAGGCCTCTGTGCAGAGCTTCAGCCACGCGGTACTTCTTTCCAGTAAGAGGATCAATGATCCCCCCAGTACTGACTTGGGCTTCCAGGCACCGGAGGGCAGTAATCCGATCCACCAAATTTCTCCGGGAGGCCTTGAGGACTGAGATCCTTTCCCCACTAGCTGTTAGCCAATAACCTGCAACAGGACTATGCGAATCCTTTTGGGGGTTAAACGGCTCAGCAGAGAATCAGCAAGTTCTGTAAGTGTAATGAGGCCATCCTGATACTCTTTGACCAAGGACTTGTCAAGTGTTCCCTGCTCTGTAGCCTCATCAATATTGAACTGCAATCCTGTTTTACTATCACTCAGCACATGGGAAGGCTGCCCATAGGATTCAAAAAAAGTGGCTTCCTTCCACTGATACTGCTGGCCTGAGAGCTCAAGGTACGTATTTTTCTCGATCAGGTTTCTCTGGAAAGCCTCAAATGCAGTCAGTTCAGCTCCTGTTTTAATATCTACAACAGAAATCCTATGTGTTTTCGCTACATTGAGGTTGGAAATGTTCCTCTCTCCAAAGGGAAACAGAAAGCACTGGCAATCTACATCAAACACACACATTCGCAGTAATTCTGAGTAGTACAGGGCTTGCTTGTTATTGGGATTAGGAAAAACTCTTGTGTTGCTGGATGGCTCGTGTAAAAATTGTAGGATGGCATTATTTAACAGCCCCTGCTGCAGAGCAATTTCTGGAGGCACCCGAATGCCTCTCACAGGATCAATGACACCTCCAGTGGCAATCTGAGCCTCCAAGATATGTTTGCCTTTCTGTCTGTCAAGGATTCTGCTTTCCATAGCTTGAAACACTGATAGGGTCTTGGAAGAACACGGATATCCCAGAGCTGCCTTCTCCGCCTCCAGAAGCCTACTTTTGAATTCTGGGTCAATAACTCCTTTAAGGACAGCGTCTTCAACAGTGTGTGTCTGACCTGAAATAGGATCAATTATAAAACCTGTTGCAGCCTGGGCTTCTAAAAATGCCAGAGCCATCATTTTATCAATTATGATTTTGTTGGCTGCGGAGGTGAAGGAAATCTTTTCTTTTGTGGATTCAAGATAAAGTCCTGCAATTGAGGTGGCTTTTGTCAAAAAACTTGCTAAGGGTTTTCTGAACTTCTTTGACAGTCTTAAGACCAAGTCGCAGCTGCTCGATTGTTTTCATGTCCAGAAGCCTAGCTTCCACCAATTGCCGGGCTGTCACAGTGTGCCAGAGTCCTTGGAATTGAAATTCATCATCCCTCACCAAACATGCATCGTTACTATCACCATTCTGGAAGGTCTGTGGTTCTAAATCTTTCTTTAGAAAATCACACTTGAGTCCACTGGTTGCTCTGCAACCTTTAAGCATCCATTCTTCAGCACTGGGGACTGGGTTCTTTTCTTGCTTTAACGTTGTGACTTCTGTACGCATATCATATTGTTTGTTCTTAGCTATCTGTAACAGGAATTTATAAGATGTTAATAGTTATATAAAGAACATTAGGCCAATCTTCTCATTCTAAATCCAAGCATAATGCTTAGCATAACGAAGGAAAGAGGGGAAAATTAAGGAAAGGATTGATGAACAGGCAGTATTATTTCGAGAGTCAAAGTTTCCTTCAGATAATAATTACGTTGTATAAAATATGTTTTTAAATAACAGATGAAAAATTATTTGTATAAAAAGGTTACTTTATTGGGTTTTATCCTAGTTTTTTCTATGATCGTGGTTTGTTCAAAACAATGCTACCAATGTAATACTATAATCATTAATCTGTATTTAGATGAAGCTTTTAAAGAATAATAATTTGTAGTGGAATTCAATCAAAGCACTAGAAAAACAGTTCTGTTTTCTGTAAAGACTCTAAAATGTCGATGACATTTGACAACATTTAAAAAAACTGTTCTAGCAGAGAAAGGAAATAAAAGAAGAAAACCGACATTACGCAGTAGCTTAAATCTGAGAATATACCTCTAATGGAGCCAAAAGCTTCACCAGGTTCATTTCACATTTGTCATCCTGATACCGAACGGGCAGTCTAGAATTGTACGGAGCCTGATCTCTTATCTTCTCCATTCCTGCCAATCTTGTCATAGGGCTTGCCTCATCAAACGTTATCTGTAATTCAGTGCTCGTTTGAGAAAAATACTCAGAGTAACATTGCTGGTTTTTCTCCTTCTCACGCAACAACCCTGGTTGCCAGAACTGAACCTCCTTTGGCCTCTGCTCAACAACCAGATGTGACCATTTTTTCTTGCGACTGCTGTGGCTCCTGAGTCCACCTCAGCAGAGAAGATGTAGATGCCGTGTGAAGCGGTCCTGTGCTCCGAGAGGAGAAGTCTCGAGAGTTCGGACACTCCTTCACTGCTGCATCAAAATTCGGCCTGAAAGTACAGTCTTTCACTGCATTCTTTCTTTGGATTTCACACTGAAGCAAAGCTAACTGATGCTCATGTTCTTTGACCTGTTGATCCATCTTGTGCTTCAGGGTTTCAACTTCCCGTTTCTGGGCTATGAGCTCATTCTCAAGCTTCCGACACTTCTGGTAGTGGTTGGCTTCCATGTTCTGCCCTTGCTGCATCTGCTCACGATACTGTCGAAGCTGCCTTTCGAGTTCTTCAATATTCGTTTCACAGAGTTTAGCATTCTCTTGGGCTCTGCAGTTTTCTCGCTGAAGAGACACAAAGTCAAGCTTAATGCATGAAATATCATTTTCAGTGATGACTTTAGAGTCCATCAGCTTCTCCATCTTTTTCCGAATTCCTCTGCTGAACGTTTAAATTTCTCAGATTCTTCCTTAAACAGAACCATCTTCCTGTGGGTCATCTGCTCCTCTATAGTCTTCAGATGCAGTTCATCTTGCACCTTTTTCAACCTGCTATTTAACTCCTGTACTTGAGCCTGCTGTAGCTGGACCTTCTTCTCTCCCAGTCTCTTTTCCTCCTTGGAAGCATTCAGTTCGGCATTAAGGTTTCTGACCTCTTTCTCGGTGTTCTGAATAATAATATTCTGCTGGTCACACTTTTTGCTTAAATTCGCTTACTAAATTTTGACTTCTGGCCAGATCATCTTCCAGGCATTTAATTTTTCTATGGAAATCCTGTTCTGTTTTTGTTTGTTTATGCAAGTGCTCGTTTGTATTACGTAACTGGTCTTTAAAACCATCTGCCTGGATTTTCAGGGCTTCACATCGCTGCTGGATAGCTTGTTTCTCTAAAACTACATTTGCTGACTCTGCCTGGATTCTTTGCATCATTAATTTGGTTTCACTATTCTGTCTAGTAAGCTCGTCTACCTTTTGCTTCAGGACATCTGCACATGCATTACTTTTCTCCAGTTCTTCATTAAGCTTTCGGATTCTTTCATTATTTTCTTTCTCAGCTCTAATATTTTGAAGCAACTGTGCCTGGCTTTTCTCAAACTGTTCTTTAAGATGATCCGACTTTCTCTGGCATATCTGCATTCGTTCGTGAGAGGCGTCCTTCTCATCCTGAAAGGAATGAACTTGTGAATTCAAGTGCTGAATATTCCTCTCCGTGATCGCGTGAGCCCTTGTGATTCTGTCTACTTCCCTTTGCAGTTTCCCTTTCTCCTGCTGAAGAGATTCCAATTCTACTTCATAGTTGTGCTTGATCTTCTTAAGATCATTGGCTTCCTGCATGACTTCTTCAGCTTTATCTGTGGTTTGGTTCAACTGCCAGTTCAGTTCTCGTAGCTGCTGGGAATAGCCTTCCTCGACCTGATCTTTCCTTTCCAACTCTAACTTGAGGCACTTTAGTGTATTGTTGGTTTCGTCTAATTTTTCTTTTAGCAAACGAGCCTTTTCCTCCGAGGAGGTCTTTTCAAGCTGGAGGGCATTCAATTCATACTTCAGTTCTCGCATGTCCTTTTCCGCCTTTCTGTTGGCGACAGTGAGCCTCGTCAACCTGCTGTTTGAGCTCTTCTGCTTTCTGTTTGTCAAGCTCCTTGTGGAAATCTGTTCCTCTGCAGGATGTGGTCGGTGGACTCAAACACGTGGGCAGTGTATTTTCTCGACAGGTATACTGAAGTTCAGTTATTTTCCTTCGGGCTTCCAATTCAATCCTCTGCTTTTCCTTCAACTGTTCCTCAGCGACTTGTTTTTGAAAGGTTAGGTCTTTTTCCATCTTCTTTACCAACTTTAAGAGTTCTTCTTCACTGTCTCTCTTTCTTCTTAATTCATCCATTAACTTCTTTTTCTGTTGCTCCAAGTCATTCAGACTTGAATCTTTTCGTTTAAGATGATCTTCCAGGGTTCTTCTTGTCAGAGTGTTTTCCTCTATCTGATTCGGAAATTCAGCAGGTTTTCTTCCACGGCTGCTCTTCTAGCCTCCGCGTCTGATGTGAGCTTCCGTACCCTCTCCAGCTCTCGTTCTGCGGCCTCCTTCTCTCTCACAATGGTCTCAAGCTCCCGGCGGTACTGCCTGGCTTCACTTTCCGCCCTGATTTTCTGCAGAGCAATATCTTCGACGTTTCTCTGCTGCTTTCTCAACTCATTTTCTGCCGCCTCTCTGACCTTGGGAAGTTCTTCCTCTATCCGAGACTTTTGTTTCTTCAGCTCAGCTACCATCTGCTCCAAGTTCACTGATTTTGCCTGTAAGTTTGTTATTCTCAATCATCGTTGCCTTCTGCCGCAGCAGCAGATCTGAATATGCCCCGTGTTCAGATGTCTCCTTACACATTTTAATCTATAAGAGATGTTTGAAAGTATCAGACCTATTCCACTCAAATGCATTTTTAAAAAATTTATTAAACAATGGTGCTAAAAGTACTTACAAAAACAGTGAACCCAAATACTATCAGCGCCTCTGTAGCTGCTGGCGTTACCACCACCATCACCTCTTACCACCACCATCACCTACTACCACCTTCTTTAGAGAGAGAGCACCAGAGAATCAGCAAGAGAAAAGGTCAAAATCCCTGTAACTGTTACTCAGTTGAAGAATTAAGACTTTATCTTTCAGGAAGTTTTGTTTAGAGATTTACCTGGCTCAGGATTTTTAGAGCAAAGAACATGACAAAGGTAGACCATTACTTTGTGCCAATGAGGAAGCGGGATATAAGGAGTTTGAGTAATTTTTAAAACTCAGTGGTTGAGTGACAACATGAGAATATGATGGCTCATAACAACACTCATTCTGTTTTCAGAGTACAACAGTATTATACGCAAAAACCATGCAACATAATCGGAACAAATGACATTAAAGAATTTTAGTTTTTAACATCTGTAAGAAAATTTAAATTACATTTACATTCCCCATTTTATGGCTATGTACAAAATTTTGAAACAGTCTCAAAAAAACATGGAAAAGGAAAAAAATAGATAAAAAATGTTAAGTCAAATTCCTTACTTGTTTACACATGCCATACTGTGTCGGTTACAATAACCAGAACTGCTAATGCAAAGGTAGCTATAGTTCCTGTGGCTTGAGAAAATATGTGCTTCATGTACTCACAAACTTTGCTGTTGTAGTTAATGACATGCTTCACATGAATCCACCTTGACAAATACTTCTAGATAGATACTCCATAAATACAAAAATAAACGTTAAATAGAAGTTATTTCACAAACACACCTAAGGATTCAGCTCCATTTTGTAAAATAAAATATAAGGTCTTGTTCTACTGATGATGAAACTGATTTCAGCTGGGAGGAACTTACACTGACGACAGAGCTCCATTATCAGATTGGTTCATTCATAAGTAAGTTTAATTTCACTTTATTAATATTATACATAAGATTGTCCGTGTCCTATGACATGATTAACTCAAAATCATCACAAATTATCTTAATAGAAGTAAATTATTCCAGGGAGCAAAGTATCTCCTCACTGAGTAGTTTTGGTAGATTTCAAAATTTATATTATGCACATATATCTGTTTTGGGTTTCTCTAACTTGCTGATGCCCAATAATGTCAGTGAGACATTATTTCCTGTGCTAATTTAAATATGATTTTTAAACTCTTCATATAAAAACAGATTTCACCACCATCTTTAATACTTAGTATCCTACTTTATATTCTCATTAGGGTTAACTCTTAATGACACTAAATCAAGTGAGCCCCTGAGCTCAATGTCTTGGACCACTATATAAATAAATATATAGGTAGATAAAACTTATTTCTGAGAAATTTGAAGCCCTTTTGGTCTGGATCCAAGCTTCTTAAACTATGAATGACAATACCATTTAGGGCATATAACTAAATATGGGGGGGGGGGGGTTACAAAAAAAACTGACAAAATTAAAATGTTTTTGACTGTGCAAAAATCAATAATTAACTCAAAATCATTCATGTAGGTGTTTCTGACAGGGCTTGCCTATTCAAAATTCTAGGGCAAAAAAAGAAATAATAACTAAAAAATGTTTAAAACATTCTGGTCTAAATAACTTGCAATTTAGCAAATTCTATAAAATTACTAAGAAACACTTCAATCATATTTGCTGATTTGCTTTCTTATAGATATGAAACTTATTCATATCAAAGTACCTTCCTCAAATTTTCTTAAAATGTTTCCAAGTGACATGATGTGCTCCATCTCAGCAATTAAAGTTTAAATTAAATATAAAATACACATTTACATTGATATTTTAAGTAATTTTAAAACGTATATTAATATAAAAATTTAATGTATTTTGCTCAAGAAAATGGAACTAAATAGCAGAAACATCTTTTTTCATCTAATATCCACCACAGATATACTATGAACATTTCTCTAGCTCAATTTTACCTCCTGAAATTAACAGGCAGATCTCTCCCTAGTTTTATGTTTATTATGAAAATTCTGCTTTCAGATCAAAGCTCTTCACATGAATTTTCACAGGTTTAATTTCGAAAATATTACTCAAAACTTTGGGTCAAAAACAAGGTGTGATAAATATTTACAAAACTTTCCATCAATATGAACCTTAAGAAATATGGTCTTTCCTAAACTACATTGTTTTGACTTTCAATTAATGATAAATAGTTGACACTTCAAAGGAAGTTAGATTAGTTCTATCAACTATTAGCAGCTTATGTCATTAGATACATTAAGCAAAGTGGTGGCTTAAAAACTAAATACGTAAAAAAAAAATTTCTCATAGAGGGAGCAGTGTTCTCCAATTATTTAGAGAGTCACAAATATTTCATTTTTTTCTTTCTATTCACAAAGGAATCTAGCCAGAAAATCTTTCTGTTTCTTATGTTAGTGGTTTAGTTGCAGAAAACTGTAGGCTCTGAACAGACTAAAATAGCATATAAAATCTGTTATCACATTCTTAGAAAGTATAAATTAAATACTTTTAGACATTTACTACTGTTTTGTTTCTCTCATTATAGAAACTGTTATACTAAGCATAATTATCTTCAGACTCTAGACAAGTCTTCTTTCAAATAGCTTATTTCAATAGCAAATAGTTTACTATTTTTGTCTGTTCTGGTGTTAGGAACTGAAAGCTGTAACAGGTTAATAAGCATAGCATAATCCCTTCAAAATTAATAATAGCCTCTTACAACAATTGTGCTTTTATCATAACTCAGTTCTTTTTCTGAATATTTTAAGAGTCAGAATAAAAGACACAGGAGTTCTCTAAAGTAGAATAGTGGGCCGGGCGATAGCCCAGCGGGTAGGGCATTTTGCCTTGCACGCGGCAGGCCTCTGCTGGCCTGGGTTCGATCCCGGCATCCCATATGGTCCTCCAAGCACCGCCAGGAGTAATTCCTGAGTGCAGAGACAGGAGTAGCCCCTGAGCATTGCCGGGTGTGACCCAAAAAGGCCAAAAAAAAAAAAAAAAAGTAGAATAGTGTCTAAATAGTCTCTGCACACAATATCCTTTTGGCAAAGATAAAAACAAAACAAAAATTATTAAAACAAGTATGATCAATTTAAGTCCTTGCCACTCCGTGTTTATGTTTTTAATCTTTGAAGACATAAACTCAAAATTAAAAAAAAACAAATGTACATAATCAAAACAGTATTAACTACACTTCAAAGAAGTATATTTCTCAGCTGTAAGAACAGTGAGGAGTTCCATCAAACTACTAACATTTCATAACTTAAAGAGGAATGTAATGCATTAATCTTCTCATTTAAAATCTGAGAGTAAAATAAATAATAATCTCGCATTTCAGTTTCACAGAAGTTTCCTTTTCAAACATTACTTTTATCACCTACCAACCATGCAATTTATCATCATCTTTATTTTTGTTTGCCCAAGCCAAATTATCATTACTTCTCAATTTTCAGTTTTTATTTAGTTCCATTTTAGTTAGCTGTTCAAGAGCAATGGTTACCTCTTCCTCTTCCAGTCTTTTTAATGAGTCACCAGCAAATTTGATATACTGTGTCATGAGGGTAACCAAAGCAGTATACCGAGTCCTGAGGTCCATGAACTGCAAGGAAGGAAATAAATAAAACTATCAACATGAAATGGAAGTAAGAAAATACATAAAACTATCAGTTCCAGATTCCCTAAATGAAAGGAACAAATTCTGACTACCTTTTACCTATGCTTTGTGAAGTACAGGACAGAGCTCACCATTAACAGCAACATTAACAGTTCAAGTAGTAGTGAACAAAGATTTTTCAGAAGGTTTCAAAAAATACTTAATAAAATATATTATAATAGGTAGTTTCTTTGAGAAGGAAGACAAAAAATTCTGGAATTGTATAGTGGTCAAAGACGAACCCTCTGTGAATGTTTGAATGCCACTGAGAAAATGGGCTAAAGGGTCATAAAGCATACACTTGCTTTGCACCCAGACAAACGAGGTTCACCCTGACACCCCTTATGGTCACCTGATTCCTGAACCCCCACTGCGTGTGGCCCCCAAACCAAAACAAACAAAACAGTTTTAAATGCTAATTTTTCTATTGTGTATATTTTATAACAAAAATCTATGAATTAAAATTTGAAAATACCGTTGCTCTCGTGTCTGCTTATCTCTCCCTCATACTATTACCTCTTGAATAATGAGATCGGCAGAGCTCTGCATTCTTCGGCGTTTCACTGGAGATTTTTGCTGTGAATCGACCATGGCCCGGTACGTCATTGTCTGTAATTCATAGTCCTATGTAAAAGAGTCAATAGGGTTAAATGAATTAAACCAAAGTACCGATAAGGTATAAGCTATCACAGAGAAACGGAAACTACTTTGACAAAAGAAAAATACTGCAAGGCTATATTCTTTTTCCTCATCTTTCCTATTTTATTATACATAAGACTATACCAAAAATGGAACATAAAAGGTGACATAACTGCTAAATATATATCTGTATGTGCCAACTGCCTTTTTAAAAGAACTCCTGAGACCTCAGACTACTTGTAAACTACTAGCATCTGGGTTGAGGTGAAAACAACCTAGAATACTTCAGCCAATCTTTGAAAACAACTACTGATATTTTTATCATCTTTTTGCATACAAAGAATACAAAGGTACTAATTCCAATTGCTGGAATAAAAACTATATTATTAAGAATCTAGCCAATATTAAGATGTTCTCCAACATGATGATAAAACCAGGAATACTTAAAGTGGTCAGGAAAAATTCCTAAGTCTCTTTTTAGCTCAACCACTTAAAAACAGTTGTTATTAACATTCTATCAAAATATGCTAGTTTGAACAGATCCCTTCTTCTAGTTAGGTCACTGATCTGAGAAGTCAAGGAATAAGCTGCCAAATACTTCAAAAAATAATGAAAATTGTCCCCTATGTTAGAAACTTAGACATTCTTCCATGAAAGAGTTGGCAAAGTGGGGGTGAAATGAAGAAAATCTCACATCAAATATAGAAACAAATTTCAGAGCAACATATATATTCATGTGTGTGCACACACAAACATGCAGGCATACACATTAGCATGCTGCAAGCGGCCGAGCGGTTCATCAATAAATGCTTTATTTAGAGGTGACTACAAGAGTATGCCACCCGCACGGCAAGCCTGGCAAGCTGCTCGTGTCATATTTGATATGCCAAATACCAGTAACATTTATATTAGGTCATTCCCATGACCTAATATAATAGTTTGAGGCTCTTTATGTTCCTGGAGCAAGCGGATGCCTTTGGGTTCTCCTAGCATGAGACAGGACATATGGAGATATTACTGGTGCCCGCTCGAGCAAACAGATGATGAACGGGAAGATAGTGATAGTGATATAGTGATGCTCTGGGAATGAAGGGGGTGAAGTGTACACTGCACACGTGCTGAACTGTATGATGCACAAAAATAGAAATAAACCAGGGCATATGATGTTTCTCAGATTTCCACGAAGAATGATGTGCCAAAGGTTCAAATGATTGTTTTAATTTCTTAACCTGCAGTGAAATGAACTGCCAAAAGCTCTAACAAATGAGGAGCAGAATAAAGCAATACCCAAAGACTGGGAGAAATTATCTAATAAATGGTTGATAGTCAAGGTATATAAAACACAAAGTTTATATTTACAAGAAAAAAACAAGGATTTTTTTTAACAAAAAACAGATATTTCCTTTTTTTTGACAAGGAAGAAGTTTATACAAGGACAACTAAACAACCATGTCAAAAACTGTGTGTGTGGGGGGGGGGGGGGGGTGAAGAAATCAACAGAAACTTCTTCAAAAAAGACATACATTAGAGGAAATGCCAATCAAAACAACAATGGGGGCCAGAGTGATAGTCCAGTAGGTAGGGTGTTTACCTTGCACGAGACCGACCCAGGTTTGATCCCCAGCATCCCAATTTGGTCCCCCAGGACCGCTAGGAGTAATTCCTGAGTGCAGAGCCAGGAGTAACCCCTGAGCATTTCCAGGTGTGACCCAAAAAGAAAACAAACAAAAACCCAAAAAAACAATGAGGTATCACCTCATACCAGTGAGACTGGCACATATCACAAGAACAAAAACCAATGTTGTCGGGAATATGGAAAAGGGGGTCCCTGTTCACTGTTGGTGGGAAAGTCCATTGGTTTTTTGCATTTGGGAACATCAAGACACATTGATTGTCAAGACACTTTTGACACTTCTCCTAAAACTAGAAATTGAGCCTTTATATGATCCCCGATTCCACTTCTTGGCATCTACCCTAAGGACCCCCCAAACTATTCAGAATAGACTTTTCAACTCTGATGTTCATTGCAGTACTATTCCCAATTGCGAAAATCTGAAAATAGCTCAAACATCCAGAAACAGGTGACTAGATAAAGAAACATAATCTAATATACATACTGGTACATATGCATAATGGAATACTCAGTTTTAAGAAAAGATAAAATCATGCAATTTGTTATTGCATGGATGGATCTAGAAAATATCATGTTGAGTGAGCTTATTCAAGGAAAGGGGCAGACATAGAGTGATCTAATCTATGGGCTATAAAGACACATGGTAGGTGAATAACATGTGCTCAAAGGCAGCCATGACAGAACTGATCTTCATCAGGAAGCTTACCATAGAGTGGGACTGGGGGCTGGGGGTATAGCAGGGAGGGAAGTGGGAAGTGGCAATGATGGGGAACACTTTGGTGGAGCGTGCGGTACTGGAGTGTTTTATGCATGAAACACCACCAGTAGCAGTTTTGTAAACAACACAGTGCCTAAAATGAAAATTTTAAAACAAATAACAGAAAAACTTAGGTATATAAATTTTTCTTATATTACACCTGATATAACTGAATCTTATATATTCCAAAATTACATCTGATATAACTGAATCTTACCTTCACTGTAGTTGAGTATTGCTCTGCATATTTTTGACATTCATCCATTTTACTTTGTTTCATTTCTATTTCAGACACCAGCAACTATAAAGACACACAGTTTGTTTAAAAAAAGAGAAAAAAATCTGTGTTGTTCATTTATTTATTTATTTATTTAAGATGCTCAGAAACTAAAAACAAAATCCGCATCTTTTAATTCTGGGCCGCCGCAGTAATAGAACAGAGAGGCACTAGCCTTGCATGCATGTGGCTGACCCAGGCTGATCCGTGGCTCTCCTGCCAGTAGTGAAACCTGAGCTCAGAACCAGGAGTGACCCCTGAGTACAGCTAGGTGTGTCCCCCCAAATAAAAGCAACAAAATAGTATAACTTCTTATTCTAATAATGTGCAAACTATAAACGGCCAGATTAATGACTGACGGAAGACAAGACCTTGATGTAAAGAACCATGTTTACATGCCTTCTGCTGATTTAATTGTGTGGCTAGCGTTTTGCTATTTTCAGGCTGGTTTTCCTGAATTTTTCTCTGAGTAGTTTCCACTTGTTGAATCCAGTCATCTAAAGGATGATAGGCATCTCTGTAGTATTTCAGGGATTTGCCAATGCCTTCTAATTCCGTAACCTATGAGAAAAATAACAAATTTAAAAGCAAAAGTTTCCAAACAGCATTCATTAGAAAGAAGGGAAGGTGCTGAGGAGAAAGAGGTAATTTAATACTCTAGTACTACAATAATGTACTGAGCATGAGACAGGTAACATAACAAATTCAAAGCTAGAGCGCTTTGAGGTATACCTCAAAGGCATTTCTTGACCATATTTTGTTTCTGGAGTTGTGCAGTTTATTAGTATAGATGATTCTAAGAGCAAGCCAAAAAGGTCAAAGGAAAACTGTAAACATAACCGCAATTATTATCAACCAGTATATATCTGAATACTCACTGACAAAGAAAATCAAAGAATGGCTTGATAGGAACTTGTGAAACTTGTAAGAAGCGGTATTTTAAAATTTTAGTTTCTATTATTCAAAACCATTCCATTAAACTTTCTACCTGCACAGAGATAAACTAGCTATCTGAATATAACTTTACTCTCAAAAATGGTTACTATTATCATGAAATTTATTTGCACTAACATATACTGGGAGATAAATGAGAAAGAAAGAACATTTTATTTTAAGATGAGCCCGAAAACTATTTCATTTCCTTTCACTTTATTACTCTAGACAAATAATTTAACTTTTTCTATCTACGATTACAATTATCATAAGGTCACTTAAATTTCTTTGAACCGCTAAAGTCCAAGAGATTGTTAGAAACATAACTAGAACTATCAGGTGTACCATTTTTGTTAAAGTAAGTGCAGGTTATTTACACAAGATTGTAAAATTAAATAATTATATTATTTCCTTCAGAAATAGCAACTACATCATACAAATGCTGAATTCATCAAAAATTTTAACATTGAGTTGAAAAATACTTTGAAGTTAAACATCTTAACTTCAATAAGAAAATATAATTACATTAACACAAATAGAGAAGGCTCATGTATAAAATAAACTATCTATTTTATTAATACATTTAAAATATTCCAAGTTTAGATTATAGTTAAAATATGCAAACACATAAAATTGGTGCTGAAAGTGGAAAAAAAATGAACTCACCTGTTGTCAATCTGAACGTGAACATTCTGCCACCTTTCAACCAACTGATCCGCTTTTTCTTTGTGCCAGTCAAAATCGAGGTCCCGTTCTTTGTAGGTCTTAAACATTTCATCACTGATGGCTTTGGCTTTCTGCAACTCATCCTCTAAGGCATGGAACACTTCTCTTTTTTCATCTACTTCAGATCTCCATTGCTAAAATCAGTCATAAAATAATATGTTTACCCAACAGGTAAACATACCCTTCACTTTACAAATTGTTTTCAAATGATATTAAAGCAGAGGAAAAGAAAGAATACCTTTGACATACAAAGATGTTTTAGGCTGAATGTTATGAAAAAAATATTTAAGTATAATTTGATTTCATAAATAAATTTCATAAAACTCAGCCTAATGAAATCAGTGTAAAAATAAAACAAACTATATTTCATAAACAGGTTCAAGCTGCCTAGCTGTCTTTTTCAATGTTTATTTTAAAATTATATGCTAAAATGTTTTTTGTTTGGTTTTTGGACCACATCAAGCTGTGCTCACAACTGACAACTGCCTCTGTGCTCAAAGATCACTCTGATAACATCAATTGCCAAAGAGAAGGAAAAAAAAAAACATTTTTCAAGGACTGGCTAGTTAAATGCTGTACGAACTGGAGCACATCCTGAAGCCCCAGCTCAGTCCCCAACCAAGCACACCACATGGTCCCAGAAGCACTACAAGTGACCCCTAGCACTCTCTTGCTCCCCCCCTCTCTCTCTCTCTCTCTCTCTCACACACACACACATACATACATACACACACACTTTCAGAAATATTCAAATGAAAGTAGGTCAAGGGATATGCATGATAACCCTTCAGTGTCTGTACTGCAAATCAGAATGCAAAAACAGGGCAGAGAGAGAAAGAGAGCCTGCCATAGAGTCAGGTTGTGAAGGGTGGGTGGGAGGGAAATGGGCACACTGGTGTTGGGAAATGTGGTGGAGGGATGGGTGATGAAACACTGTATGACTGAAACCCGATCATGAGCAGCTTTTAACTGTCCATTACAGCTGATTCAATATTTTCAAAAAATGAAAGAAAAAGAAATATTCTAGTAAGACAAACTCATGAAATTAAAATTGCCTAAATTCCATATAGTCAATTTTAGAAAACGATGGTAAACTATATATAGTAAACTATGGCATTAGGAGATCAAACGGGAGGAAATAAGTGTATTCAAGTCAAGATATTTAAATGTTGAAGCTTGAGGATTTCAAATGCTAGAGAATGATTATTATCTTCAAAGACAGCCCACGGAGAGACTCATACCTTTAAAGTACTTATTAGGTTTTCAATGTTATTCTTGTCTGCTATCACTGCTTCTTCTTCACACAGTTTTGTTTCATAGAGTTTTACAAGAGCTTCTGCAGCCTGCGTGTTTTTTAATACCAAATTTACAGTTTTCAATCTAAAAAAGAAAATTAAATAACAGCCTCTGGGTAAACATTTATTTTCTCAACATTTTCATGAAGTATCATTATTGCATATGAGGTGGAAAGTCCTTCACACTGGAAGATTTATAGGTTTGTTAAAGGATCATCATTCACTATGTCTCTTACACTATGTATTTAAACTGATGCCACACCCAACAACGCAGTACTTGGCAGGAAAGTCCAATATATGATGCTCTTCTATCAAAACTACATGAGTCAAACATATTAGCTACAAGAGCTGAGGCAGCAAAATGATAAGTAAAATATAGGGCAAAAATAATTATGCCCTAATGACTGGGCTACATTCCATTTCCCATGAAGAAGGATGAAAAGCTAGGGAAATATTTAACATGCTCACTAAGATTAAAGAGAATTGAATATGTATAGTTCATAAAATATATTAATACATAGCCATATACATATAATTCTCCTTTGAATCCAATGTGTTAAGACAGTGCTACGTACTTATCAATGTAGGCAGAAGACATAGAATAGACTTGGTTCATGCTCTGAATGACCACACTGAGTTCAGACCGTAAAGTCGGAACTGATGGAGCATTTGCCGCTTGACTGAAAAATTCTTCACACTTATTTGTAATTGTTCCCAAATCATCTTTAAGTCGCTCCAGTTCTTTTTTCAGTTTCTATTCCACAGAGAACAAAATAGGTATTAGGTTATCTCTTCAGAAGAGGCATCTTTCATAATTTTTTTTTTTGCTTTTTTGGGTCACACCCGGCGATGCTCAGGGGTTTCTCCTGGCTCTGCACTCAGGAATTACTCCTGGCGGTGCTCGGGGACCATATGGGATGCGGGGATCGAACCCGGGTCAGCATGGGCCAGCCACGTGCAAGGCAAACGCCCTACCCGCTGGACTATCGCTCCAGCCCCACGTAAAATAATTTAAAAGCACCCCTTTTACATTATAAATGCTGATTTATACCTACACATTTCTTCATAAAACTGTTATAATCAGCACTAAAACTAAGTTTCTGATCATTAATTCCTTTATTACTATCACCTCAAGTCCAATTATTTAACTTAATGATTTTTCACAGAGCAAGTCACCGCAAGCATATGATCACTTGATGACTTTCAGAGTAAGAAAGCTGGCCACTTCCACCTCTCTAGGAAAGGTACATACGTTTCTGTGTTCTGAACTGAGTCAGAGGAAACTGATTTAAAGAACACTGGTATATAATTTTTTAAAATGCAATAATCAGACCTCATAAAGTGATGACTGTGCAAAGTCTGCATGTGTGAAAAAATCACAAGTATTGAAGATGAGGATACAAAGACACGATTTCACCTTAACTTTTCCCCCAATATATTTATAAATCTCACCTCTTGCTCTGTAATTCTGAACACACTTTCATGCAAATCGTCTCTTTCCAGTGGAGTTCGGATCTGTCTAATTAACCGATCTTCACAGTTCTCTAACCGAAGCCTAATGTTTCGAACTTCAGAGATGTAGAGATTATAAACAGATTCCTCTTGTTCCTCTGTAAAAAATATAATGTTTAGGTTGTTGGTGGGAATGTCGACTTGTACAACCTTTCTGGAAAACAATATGGTCATTCCTCCAAAGACTAGAAATTGAGCTCCCTTTTGACCCAGCCATACCACTCCTGGGATTATACCCTGGGAAGCCAAAAACACACAGCGGAAACACAATCCGTACTTTTATTTTCATAGCAGCCCTATTCACAATAGCCAGAACCTGGAAACAACCAGTATGCCCGAGAACTGTGAAATTAGTCAGAAGGAAAGAGACATAGAATGACTGCATTTATTTACATGACATAAATATATCAGGTGATCTTACCAAACATGGAAATTACCGCAAACGTGAGGGAGTCAGAGGTTGGGTAAGACAGAGAAGGGAACATGTGTGAATGAATGTCGAAAGGGCTGATACCAACATAGAACTGAACATTAAATACAGGCAAAAAAAATGCACATGATGGCTTCCAACTGTAAGTAGTGCAACCCACTATGTGTAGGAGAAGGAAGGGAGAGAGAGGGGAGAAAGAAAAGAGATAGAATGAAAAAGAACCTGCCATTTAGGCAGGCTATGGGAGGGAGGAGGGAATTGGGGACATTGGTGGTGGGATATGGGCACTGGTGGAGGCGGGTACTGGAACACTATGTGACCGAAACCTCCAAACATGAACAATGCTGTAATTGTATATCTCACGGTGGTATAATAAAGTATTAATTAAAAAATATATATATATAATGTTTAGGGAGGTAGTTGCACTGGTGATAGGAAAGAAGACTGAAATTATGTGCATGGGAAAACATCAATAAAAAAAACTGTCACGGAACTTATATAAATATATGCATATCATGTTTAGAAAATATCTAATTTTCTATCTTTTGTATGGTCTTGCTCCTTTCTTAATATACCATCATCATCATAAACCCACCCTAGGCTATATATAAATCTTAAGAAAGTGGACTTCACTTAGAAGTTAGGGAACTTCCCTGACAACTGAATTTGTTGTCAGTTGTCAATTTTCTACTTTTTGATGTTCACGCAATGTAATATACTACTTTATTTTGTGTTTAAACAAAAGTTAATTATAGTTTCAAATTAATTTTAAAAAATTAAATCAGGGGCCGGAGCGATAGCCCAGCGGGTAGGGCGTTTGCCTTGCACGCGGCCAGCCTGTGCCGGCATGGGTTCGATCCTCAGAATCCCATATGGTCACCCGAGCACCGCCAGGGAGTAATTCCTGAGCGCAGAGCCAGGAGACACCTCTGAGCATTGCTGGGATTGACCCAAAAGAGAAAAAAAAAATTAAATCAACATCTTTCATAATGAAGGATCAGGCTAATAGTTTGTTTATGTTTAAAACAATTTTAAGCAAAAAAAAAAAATTTTTTTTTTTTCATTTTAGGTAGCATCTGGCAGGGATTACTCCTGACTCTGCACTTAGGAATTACTAGAAGTGCTTGGGGGACCATATGGGATGCCAGGAATCAAACTCAGGTCAGGCAAAAGCAGGGTAAATGCCCTACCCACTATACTATTGCTCTGGCTCCATAGGCAAAATATTATTATTAAGGTTTTGCCTCCAAGTAACAGGGAAAGAGTTTAGAATTGAATTTGTACATAACAAAAGCTGACAAGACAAAATATATTCCTTTAATTCTTGTGTAAAATCCAAGTTTATTAATAGGAAATCACCATACCTTCCTCTTAATTTTGCTATGAATTTGAAGTCCTTTAGGCCAGGATGTACATATACTTCATGTATACAAGACCCTGGATATGATCCCGGCACCAAAAATAAATATAGTTTTTAAATCTCTTAAAAATATTTAAATATTTTTTTTAATTTTAAATCCAAGTTTGTTATATACATGGAATATATAGATGAAATCTATATGTGTATATATATGTGTGTGTATCTTTTTCTGAAGTAGAAAACTCCTCAATCTCAACAGCACATCACAAAATGGTAAAGATGATGATTATTTTGGAGGTGGTGGGGAACACCAGGCAGTGTTCAGGAGTTATTCCTGGTTCTGCCCTCAGGAATCACACCTTGGTGGGCTCCAGGGACCAAATGGTATTCCAAGGATCCACCTCAGGCCAGCCACATGCAAAGCAAGCAGCCTACCCTGTTGCAGTACACTGTTGCCCAGAACCTCTGCATCTTGCCTGGAGCTGCCTCCTGCAGGCCACTTTGTAAATAGGTAGCCGGAGGACAGTTTGAATGTGGCAGTTTATCTTCCCATGTATTCTATGTTAGTTGGTATAAATATTTTCTCTCGTGCTGCCACAATCATTGTGGGACTAGCTATATCTTACCAGAATATTTACCTGGCCATGTTGGATTTCTAAGTAATTAGACCAGAGAGAAATGCTGTTTGCCTCTCAGCAAGCACAGTTCTCTAATAAGCCTAAAGGCTAATATACAAAACAACTATGAAGCAAAGATGAGACTCGTGAAGGCTTGGAGAAACATATACCTAGCTGTGGAATATCCATTGGTACAGATGCATGCTTTTGTATTCTGAGATACAGTTCATCTCAAATGCCCCTCCTCCACTCTACCCTGCAGGGATGCTTCCAAGATAGATCTTGGCTAGGCAGCTTTAACATCTCAAAGGACCTTGGTGAGGTCCTGGGAGAAGTTACATGACTGGAATTGACCTCAACTGCTTCCCACTGGAGAGGATGGTCTGCAGGGATATAAAAACTGTAGCCTGCTTTCTTTTTTTTTTTTTTGGGGTCACACCTGGCAATGCTCAGGGGTTTCTCCTGGCTCTGCACTCAGGAATTACCTCCTGGTGGTGCTTGGGGGACCGTATGGGATGCAGGGGATCAAACCCGGGCTGGCACAGGCCGGCCAAGTGCAAGGCAAACACCCTACCCACTGGACTATCTCTCCGGCCCCTGTAGCCTGCTTTCTTCCCAGCTATTTCTCCCTTTGCCTTTTGCTTTTGCCCTCTCCTATCTGTTCTCTTCCCTATTGGGCCTTAACACATGGTAGCAGCCACGGCCAAGGGGTCTGAACCTACTCATGGCTGTAGCCCAGCAGGAAACCTAAATCTGGGGTTTTCCTGTTACTGAACTGTACACCAGAACCTGTGAGAGTAAAGCCTTTTGAAACTTTGCTGGATTCTCACATCTTTCTCTGTCCAATGGACGCTGGTCTCCCTGTGGCAGAAGGGAATCCCTATAGGCTGCTCCCAGATTTTGTCAGGGCGCAAAGCATACCCTGGCACTACCCACTACACAATCTCTTTGAAACAAAAAGTAGCTTTCTTAAAACAAAGATTAAGAATCTGCTTGTCATCCTATTTGGCTGGCATCATAATTCATCATTTTGAAATAAATTGGCTGCTCTTTACACTTCCCAATGCAAACAAGCTCTCAGCATTTCAACAAGTGTATCATAAGCTAAGTAACATAAAACATCTAAGACCTAAAAAGCCTAAACTACAAATCTATGACAAAAAAAAAAAGACAAGGATTCCCAGGCTTTACCTCTTTCTGCAGATTTCAGAAGTTCTTGGTAGTACTGTTTACAAACATTAACCTCCTTTTCCAGTTGTGTTATATCTGAGCCAGAAAATATTTGGGATTCCTGACTATCTTCCAGAAAATCTTCAAATCGAGACTGTAGATTACTCAGAACTTGCTGGTGTTCGCCAGGTAACATGGTCTTTACCTGAAGGGAACCAAAGATAGGTAATTAAATGTGTGTAGTACCAAAAGCTAGATTTACATGAGACTGTTTCAAGTTGATCTTACAGTATTATGTCAGTTTATAATAATAGTCATAAATAGAAGGTCCATTTGAAATTAACTCTCTTCCTCATTGACAATTTACATTTTAAAAAGACAAGAAAAAGCAACACTATCTGTTTAATAAATAAAATCAGACTATATGCCTGTATCCTTTACCCTTTCAAAGGGCGAAATGAATGTGTGATCTGAGTGAAATATATGAACTGTTGATTTTTGCAATACACAAAAGTGTATATGGCAGGATAAATAAACATCCAATAAATTTAATTAGTATTTCCATAGATCTGCCAGTCTCCTTTCTATTACAAGGCTACAGTTCTCAAAGTTGATTACACACTCGAATCATAAGAACAAGCCAGAAAAATCTTGTGAAAAGCAAAGAGGGGTCAGAGCAAAAGTAGCATAGGTAGGATATTTGCTCTGTATGCTGTGAACCCAGGTACAATCCCTAGCACCACATATGGTGCCTGAGCTCTTCCAGGAGTCACCCCTGAGCAGAGCCCAGATAAGCCCTTAGCAACACCAGGTGCCAAAACAAACAGAAATAACTGAAACAAGCCTCACCCTTAGAAATTAACCTGATGTGACTGGCATGGCTTTGTTCTTGCCTCAACCCCGTTATTAGGAGTATAAAGATAAAGGAATATATTAGGAATTGAAAGGCATTAGGAATTTTCAAAGCAATCTAGGTGTGGAGCTGAAGCAATAGTAGAGTGGGGAGGGCAGGCACTTGGCTTGCATGCAGCCAACCGGGGTTCAATCCCCAGCATTACATATGAACCCACATATGAACCATATGAGCATCATTAGTAGTAGTTCCTAAGTCCAGAGCCAGGAGTAACCCCTGAGCATCGCCGGGTGTGGCAAACAAACAAACAAACAAAACGTAAAGCTCCCCATGGGATTCAAATAGGGAAGAAGGTTTGAGAGCTTCTGTTCTAGAGTGAATACAAGTTCCACCCTTTGTAAAAAGGTACCCCACAATTTTTTCAAACAGATAAAGCTGATATGTGATTTCATACTTACAGAAGCCACGTTGCTGGCTCCGAATTCTGTCAATTTCATTGACGAGGTAATGCCAGGATACCACACTCTTCATGTTTATGTGAGACTCATGCCAAAGAGTCAGGACATTCTGGTACTGCTCCTCGATTCTGTAATAATTAAAAAAATATACAGATTGAGGCTCCTTACTCCATCTGAGCATACACAGCAATTTTTTTTTTCGCTTACCAGTTCTCCATCTTTTTGATTCTCTGCCCACTGACATAGTACTGCCAATACCTTTAACCCAGAGGAGCCCCCAAGCTAAGATACACAAACCTGTTCGCAAAGTCAACAGCTTCTTTGTTAGGTGGAGGAACTGTGAAGCACACTGAAGGGACCATAGCCTCGTTTCCCGTAGGACTAATGACCTTCCACTTCGCACGATGAGAGTTGCTGGCCAGAACACATTCATCATCCTTGAAAATTGTGATCTGTTTTCAAAAAACCATAATTACCTGATGTTGACTAGGATCTTTCTTACATTCTATTTTGGTGTGTGTGTCTGTGTGTGTGTGTATGTGTGTGTGTGTTAAAAAAGAAAAACACTTCAGTACTAAAGAAACAAAACATCTAATTTCTAAAATATATGCCAAAGAACAAAATTTGATCTATTTCCAGGAGCTGCTGTGAGTACCTCAATTTGTCTGTAGTCACAAATAGCTTTAATTGGAATAGACGTCTTGAGCAGGCAGTCAGGGTTCCGAGGCTTCAACTGAATTATTGTTTTTGCTCTTCCCATCAGGCTAGCCACTGTGCTTTTATACTGCAGAAGTTCTTCTTTCTCTTCCTGTGTAATAAATAACATGAACTTTAAAAAAGTAAAAGACTTGTACTTTCTGTTCTTACAGGGCTTTATACACACTTAACTTCCTCACAGAAGCCTTTCCTGACTATCAGTCTATGCTTCCAACCCCTTCCTACCACTGTCTACATTCATTTTCCCTTGTTTTGTTTCATTTGAAGGGGAGGGGACTTGTGGGTGGCACACCCAGTGATACTGAGGGGACACTCCAGGCTTTGCACTCAGGAATTACTCTTAGTGTTGTTTGGGGGCCATATAGGATACCAGGGATCATACTGGGTCAGCCGCACCCATAGGATACCAGGGATATACCTGGCCCAAGGCAAGGGGCCATATAGGATACCAGGGATCATACCTGGGTCAGCCGCACCCAAGGCAAGCACCTTATTTGCTGTACTATTGCTCCAGGCCCCCACCTTCCCTATGTTTTGTTCATTTAGTTGGTTTTATTCCCATTGCTTTAGCATTTAATACCATGCCACACACAATACTTTACTAATACTTTACTTATTTGTCATGTTTACACTCTCTTCCCCCTTCTAGCATGTAAATACCACAACAATAACAATTCATGTCTTAGTCCTTCGCCACTCTAGTTTCTGCAGCTAACAACAGTAGCATAGATACAGAAAGTCCCTAATAAGTATTTATGGAATGAGCAACAACTAAACACATACATACTCAGAAGACTGTCAATGCATTTTGAAACATCCAGGATATGATACTAAAAATATACACTTTTGTTACAAAAAGTACTAAAGCAGTATGTTTAAGTGTTCAAGTGTTAAAGTATTTGACTAAAAAATGACATGGAGATAGCAAGAGCATCAATAAATATAAAGCTCCGAGTACATAAAAATAGAATAAAACGATAAATGTACTTCACATCAGCAATAAATGGCTACGGCTTTTGTATTAATACCATTGATTCCTGAACCAGGTCTTCCAGCTTGTGAATGCTACTTGATCTATCACAACTGTATTTCCGTTGGATGGCATCTTTTAGATTTCTTAGATAATCAGTAGCTTCTTTGGCATCATTGAAAAACTAGGGAAAGATTTAAAATAGCAGTTAACAAAAACATTAACTTGAAATGATACACACAAACCTGTATTCATTTCAGCACTATGTACAAGTGTCAAGATTTGGCAACAACCTAAGTGGCCAACAACAGATGACTAAATAAAGAAGCTATATATGTACATCGTAGAATACTACTCAGCTATGAAAAAACATGAAGTTTTGCCTTTGACTGAAACATAGATAGAACAGGAGGATGCAATGCTAAACAAAATAAATCAAGAGAAAGAAATACTGGATGAATTCAGATGCCAGAAGTATACAAAGAAGCAAAGCAAGGGACTAGCACATTGTTTATTCATCTTTTTTTGATCATGATCCCCTTCTGGGTGGTAGTCCTACTGGGTAACCCCTCGTCATCTATTGTGGCCCTTATTTTTTCCTATTTTCACCTGGAATGCCTTGGGGGATATAAGGAATTATATGCCCTTCTAGTAGAGAAATGCAGCCAAGACAATAGCCAATGAAAATGAAACCTAAGACACTTAACAGAATGGAGGTTGGCAAACAGATGACGGAATAGTGGGGATGGGAAAGTGGGAGTGGAGGGAAAATTCATAGACAGTGGCATACGGATATTGTATCTTATTGGTGGTATAGTGTGAAACCATTGTACCCTGAAAACAGACAAAGATTTTATGCTCTGGTACACTGTTACCTAAATAAATTACTAAGTCTTTTCACAGTAAAGCATATTAAATTTCAGTAAGGCACAGTGTCAAATTTTAGTCCAAGAATTCTACGTGTAAACCTCTTAAGTAAAAATAGATTAAATTACAACAGAATAGACTCATCCATGTTTCTCTTGAACTAAGGTGATTACTATTTTGATGGAAAGTCTGTTCTACTATAGAGCCAAATAACTCGTAAATAGGGATAAAATTCCAAACACATTCAAAGAAAAAAAGATCTCTCCATAATAAAAATGTCTCCTTAATAAGAGATCCATTCAAACATTTGGCCTTCTCCCTTCAAATTGTTCTTTGGAACTTGAACCCAAAAAGAAAACATTTCAGTTCATCTCCCTTTACACATTACATAAGCCAATATATATTACATATTACATACCTAGATGCATACTAGTATCAAACTTTTCATGTAACATCTGTGATTTAAGTTATTATTTTTGTTTAGTTTTCTGGGAGGCCAAACCTGATATTACTCACGAATTACTCCTGGTGGGCTCAGGGATCATACGGGGTGGCTGGGATTGAATGGGGGTTGGCCATGTGCAAGTCAAGCGCCCGAGCCGCTCTGCTACGACTATGGCCCCCTTACATACATATCAGAACAACACATTACGAGAACATCTTAAGTCAGCCAAATCATCATGCCACTCACAGACGTAACCCCACTCATATACCTCAAAATAAGCAGTGTTCTCCTTTATGTGCTGCTCCACACACTGGCACAGCTGTAAGATCCAGCTCCACTGTGTCTGCATTGCTGCTCGGTAGGCCTGAGGGATAAAATACAGTCACTATGACGCCCTGGAAATTAATCGCCTAAGCATACAACAACGCTTTGAAGGATAAAAGGCTCTACTGTCCAGATGATGTCACATTAGCAGAATAAGACCTGAAATTCTATGTAGTAAAATACTCCTCTGAGTTCTTACCTGTATAGATCAGTTCAAGAACCTTAAATGTTGGGTGACACGCCCTACTGAACCTTAGCCTCCAGCTACACTCAGCTTATGTGGAGAGCTGGCCCCTGCCTTTGGGGAATCTCTGGAACAGAAACAATGGGAGTTTTGGCAGAATTGGACTGATTTCATAATTTTATATGGCATAAATATTTTTGTCATGAATCTCGCTTGCCCCAGATCAGTATTCTGTTCCCAAGGGTCCCAGCGTGGAACATACATGTAGATATCCCAAGAGTACTTGGCCACATTGGATCAACCATAATGTAATCAACTCTCCTAGTTCAGAGCTGTGCCAGTGTGCATTTGGACAAACTAACATGTCTCTGACTCTAAAGGTAATGTCAAAGTGAATTATTCTGATGGATTTTGAACCTTAGTGGGATCCAGAGTCTGGGATCTGCTAGCTATATATTCATGGTAAAAGTATTAATGCCACTACCTACAAATTACATTCTGAACTGCTTTCTGGTTCAGAGATGCAGCCCCTCCTTTCTTCGCTAGGGAGATTTTTGCCTCTGGAAATAAGCTCTGGCTTTTGTGAAGCTTGAGCCAAAGGCTCACCTACATTTCAAAAGGGTCATTTACCTGGCTACATCTCTAGATAGCTCAACCCACGATGGACGATGCTGGAAGATTTTGGAGGGTTTCAGTCTATAAAAGAAGCTAGGATAAGAAGAAGGGTCTTTTTTGCTATTTTGGCTTCCCTTGGTGTTTTTCTCTCTCTATCCTCTCCGTTCTGTTGGGCTTCAACACGCGGTGGCAGCCATCTTGGCCTACACGTGGCTGAGGCCCAGCCGGGAACCCAAAGTCGGAGTTTTTCCTGTTCTTGGATGTATATTAGAACCTGTGATAGTAAAGCCTTTTAAAACTGTGCCAGATTCCTGAGTTTTCATCCGTTCCCTGCTGGCTTCGGAGGTGGAAGGGAACTCGCTTCCTGGTATTGTTGGGGACTCCAGTGGCTCCCAGACACTTAAACATAGTTTTCATTTATCTCTTTTAATCAATCCAGTCAATCCCTTTCAAGTGTTAAAGTTGAAATTTCTTAGAATATCTGGGGAAGCTAATTGGCTATTTTTCCACGGGAAAAAATCAGCAAAACCTGAAGTGGAGGTAAACTACCTCTGGTACTGGGAAAACCATCCTCCTCCACCTTTCCTGTAAATCCTTCCACTTACTTTGTGAAATCCTCAATGTACCTTCCTTCAGAAGAACATTCCAGCCTTCACCGTTACTTTGAACATGCTCAGATGGTTCAAACAACTGAATCCAGGGCATCACCCTTGTGAGAACATTCTCTGGCACTGACCTAATCCCATGGTCAGCTTTCTCCAAATTTCTATATTTGTGTCTTATATGTATTTTAATTGGTTCACAAAAATCATCCACTGACACAAAATTATAAAGTTGTATGACTTCTGCTGTTGTTGCTTCTAACACAAAGTTCTTGGTGAAAGAGCAAATTATTTGGCACAGAAATGTTTGGGTAGAGAGATGCATGCAATCCCAAAACTTATCATTTAAAGCATCTGTTTTAAGAAACGGCACAGGGGTTAAGCCTTGCATGAGGCTGAAACCAGTTAATTCCCTGTGCCACATCGTTCTTTCCAGCCAAAGTGGCATGAGAGGCTCCCAAGTATCCCTGGGATAAATCTAGTTAATGCCAGTAGGGCAGGGCTCAGGCACTACCACAGCCTCAGGCCTTCATTGCTCGACCGAGGGCCCCACCCCGACACTCAACCTCAGTACCACTTCAGAGACCTAAATAAAAGTTTTAACATTGTGAAATAAAATACTAACTAGAATTTCTATTTAATGAAAGTGTATCTGTTATGAGGGCAAAAAATACTACAGTTGACCATCTTACCATAAAACACCCTTTCCTATTTAAGGAGCAGTTCATTGACTTCCACAAGAGGGCACTCAAGGAGCTTTTAAAAAAACTGGCTCTGCATTTTTTTCCTTTAGGAAAAAAACCCTGCTGAACAATGCTTGGGCAGGCTTTCTGAATGGAATGCACAGCACAGCACTGGAAATCTGGCAACACGTCATGATCAGATTACCTGTGCCCTCAAATTAAGCTGCTCTCAGTAAACTGGCTATAAAAGACACATTATACATTGTTATTAGTTTGTCATATAAAACATGAAATTGTGCTCATAATTATCCACATACCGCAAGTCATTAGGTAGGCCAGTCAAATCATAAAGTATTTAACTTTATCGTTCAAGATTCCTTAATTAGAGTAACTTTCTATGTAAGTCAAATTCATCATCACATTTTCCATTCCCTTCAGAATTCTAGTTTTACTTATTTCCTGCAGCCTCACTAGGCCAGGTTTGAGGGTTAATCTTAGATTGTGCTGGGGGACACACGGTGCTGGGCATCAAACCTTGGGCTACCACATGTAATCACTTGTATCACTAGTCTTCCCACTCATCATCGATTTGCTCGAGCGGGCACCAGTAACTTCTCCATATGTCCTGCCTCATGCTAGTAGAGCCCAAGGGCATGTGCTCACTCCAAGAACATAAAGAGCCTCAAACCATTCCATCAGGTCATGGGAATGAGGTCTATAATTGTTACTGGTATTTGGCAAATCAAATATGACACGAGTAACTTACCAGGCTCTGACGTCAAGCTAATATGTTACCACATGTAACTTATTAAAAATATTAACCTCTGATCATATTTTCTAAGAGTTTCATCTCTCCACCCTCAGGGAAGTCCTGTCTGTAGTTTATCTGAGTATAAATGTGTATTCAGACTGCTATTTTACTTTATTTTTCTTTCTGCATCCTAACCTTGTAGGTTTTGCACAATCTTTATGTACCATTTCATTTCATACAGATGGGAAACCCTATTTTCATGTGAAAAAAAAGAAACATTTCCCCAAATTTCCCACTAAGATCTAAAAATTTTACTGATATTTTTTTGTGGCATGATGACTTACTTCAGTAAAATAAGTATCTTTATGTGATTTAGTAGCAATAAGTTGAATAGGAATTAATAACTAAAAGCCAATGCCACCAGAACTATTACCCTTATGACCATACCTCAATAGTTAACCGGGCTGGGTGGTTTTCTAGAAGGAGTTGCTCTGCTATCTCCTGTACCGCTTTTATGTTTTCTTCCTTTTGATCAAGCTCTCTCATTAATTCCTAATTTAAGAAAGAACACAGAAACGTGTCAGGGAAAAAAATTAAACCTGAAATACAATTTCAGCATTCAGATGTCAATGGACTTACGGCATGGTAATCTTTTTTCCGAGCTATCTGAGTGTTTCTTTCACTCCAGTCATAAGCAACTTCCTCCTCTTCTTTTCATTCAACCAAATAAGTTCATTAGTTGCACGAGTTACAAAATTATGGAGTGTATCAAGGTGTCTCTCCTGATTCCTGGATGTATTCTTTGTAAGAAAGATCAACGTTTAAGAACCATGGTTTTGTTAAACAATGGTAAAAGAAGAAATTTAAGGGGGAAAAAAATAATTCCTTACCAAGAGTTTTGCATATAGACTTTCTAATCTGTGCAACTTTTCTGTATAAGTCAGTTTCAACGGTGCTGTCATTTGGATCTATAATACAGAATTTTAAAAAACACCAAAATTAGGAATCAAGGAATTTTTAACTCCTTGTCAATGCTATCTATTAGTGTCTTCAGAGAAAGACCAAAATAACAAAGTAATGTCAAGCAAAATACATATAGATCTTAAATTCTAATACCTCACTGATCTTAGCTTCTTTAAGGCTAGATTCAAATTCTTCAATAGCTCGATGGACATTTTTATGATTTTCTAAGTGGCTTTCCACACTTGGCAAATCAGAACCCCATTCAGTGTGGTCAAGCTGCACCTTTAAACAAAGAGAGTAGGTGTGAAAAAGAAATCGATAGCAGTAAGACAAATGAAAATTGTCAAGAATTCTCAAGAAAAATGAAAATTTTACCTGCATCTCATCCACCCAGTTTAAAAGGTCCTGAACAAATTTCATGTTTACTTCCTCTTCCGTTAAGTTCTGATCCAGCAGGGAAGACTTGACAAGGGGCTTTCGGATCTGCATCAATTTTGGCGTTTGCAATGAATTTGTCTCTATTCCTGAACTGAAGTTTGTAACTAATCCTGACGGGAAGCCAGGTGTATAAGCTGGAGTGACAGAGGGAGTCAGGCGGGAGGTCAGACCAGACGACAGGCCTGATGTCACACTTGAAGAAGTCAGGGAAGGTGTTAAACTCTGGGTCAGCCCTGAGTTCAGACATGGATTCAAGGTCTGTGCAAATCCTGAGTTCAAACTTTGAGTGATTCCTGATATCATGAGCTTCTGCTCCCGTTGTCAGCACGCGCCCTTTACTGTACACGGAAGAACATTCATTCCTTAAGGTAATAATTTCATCAGCAGTTTTGCAACCCTGGAAGGTACAATATATAGGCATTTTTGAACAAAAAAATGGAATCTAATGTAAATTGTGAACTTTCATTAAGAACATATAAATGCTGGCTAATCCACTGTAACAGAAGTAACACTAACTAAAATGTTAATAATGGAACAGTGATTTTTGAGGAGGCATAAAGGAAATCTGTACTTTCTACTTGATTCTTCTATAAATCCAAACTGTTCAAGCAATGAAGACCACTTTTAAAAAGTCATTGTAAAATACTGATAAAGTTTTGCACCATAGTGACTTCCTCACTGAACTTGTAGTTATATGCCTTTTATTTCTATTTCTTACCTATAATTTATAATGAACACAGATCATACACTTCAGTGTGATTTTCCTCCAACTATTTTACATTTAGACTATTTCTAAATTTGTTACTAGAAATACTTATGGCATGTAATGAAAGATTACCTAGTCTTTATAATATTTTAAATCACTATAATTTCTAAAACATCAAAGCATCAATGACATGTTTTCTTTCAATATACAACCATATCCATCTCTCAATACAGCATACAAACCAAAGCGCTTTATTCTTACCCCTTTCCTACTTCCCAGATAGATATATATGTATATATAGCCGTATGTGTGCATATCTTTTCAACAAATCATCATACAATAGAAAAAATTGAAAGGAAAGTACTGAAAGATACTTTTCCTTAAAAGATACCTTTTCCAAGTGATACATCACATTAACACTGGCATTAGTTACCAGCGTTAATTATAATAAAATTAAAATTATATATATCATAAAATATTTCCTATCATTTACTTTGAAGAATGAATACCATCTTCACAAACCAGAACTGCCAGAGTTAATGTGACAGTACTTGTGACCCCCAAAATAAATAAGAAAGACATCCTTGTCATGTTGCTTCCCCCACACATTCCTGTTATAAAGAAACCATGAACGGTTATACAAAGGACCTGGGATGAATAAGCAGTACTTACCTCTGCACCAACTGATCTGCCTGATAGTATTTTCCATCAATAAGGATCTGAACGTCAATTACATGCTGGCGCAGAAGGTTCTCACATTCAAGTATATACCCGGCAATTTCCGCTTCATTCTGAAACTGCACCCCTGATTCTAATCTTTTAGAATCCTGTATTTAAAAAATAGAGAGAAAGAGAATTGTGTGAAAGAAGTTTCTAATATAATCACAGATAATCAGAGAATTCTAATATAATTCACATATAATCCTGCATATATTGGAACGAAAGTCCACTTGGGCTTTTCTGCCTTTCCATTTAGTTCAAAGATGTCTTCCCTTCACTTGCTACTCCCTCAAGAGAGCAGTGATCAAAATCTTTAGCAAGCTTTCATTAAGTCCCAATATTTTGTGTCGAGAAAACAAAGGCCAATGAATGGCTGAAAGTTATACAGAAATCCCAGTTCATTCAATTATACAAACCCCTCAACTAAAATCTCCCACTGACTCTTTAACTTACACACTGGAGAGCTTTCCGTGCAAGTATTAGTTTGTCTTCACAGATGACACTATCCCTCTGGACGCGGTTAGCAATCTGCTGTAGCATTTCCAACCTGGGGGAAATAAATAAATCTCCTAGTGAAGTCAGCAAACACCGCCAATCGAAAGTCAAATACAATCTCACACCAACAGCTCAATACCTGTGTCCATTAAAGGATTCATTGCCGAAGCTAATGCAGGAGTTGATCAGCGTAGGACAATTAACGGAAAGAAAATTTTCATTTGAATCCAGACTGGTTCGAGTGCTCAGTAGTGTTACTGAACACAGAATCACTGCTATAGTAACTATAACTACTACTATGCATTTTTGTTGTGTAAATGATGGTCTTTGTTGACCATGAAAAGTAGACTAAAAATGTAGATTTGAAACACAGCTCTACTTCTAACGGAGAAAAGTATGAACGTCACAGCAGGTAAGGCTCCTTAAATATTCTCCTACATGCATATTCAACACCCAGCAAATGATATGCTGATAACTATTCAAAAGAATCTTGCCTAAAGCTAGCTAAGGTTTGCCTTTTGTAGTCTGTATTAAATCGCAACAAGTACGAACAAGGCAAACTAACTGGGGCGGCACCAAGAAGACTTGCCAAATATTTTCGCCAAGAGTCATACAATTGCAACCACCTGAAAAACAACTCAGATGTCTCACTGAAGCACAGGTAATGATTAGGAAAAGTTACTCTGGCAATACCAATCATCAGCTAAAGGAACACATATATTCAATCACACCCTGACTTCTGTAAATTGCAGTTCTGCCCTGAGTAACACAAGACTGAAAACTGACAGTTAGAAGGAAGCAGAAACAAATGAGCTTGATGAGAAAGAAATTCATTTCCACTTTAACACCAGGACATTTACTTATGAGGTCAAATAAACTAAATAGGTATACCTCTTTCTTTACATGATATGCTCTCAGTAATATCACTCCTACTTTTAATATGACTATTTTTATTATTTAAAGTCAAAGGGCTTAGAATATTATCCATACAATGCTTCAAATTTGCCTGTGCCTGTTTTTTCATTCCATAGGATATTACAAGGCAAAAGTACACTGGCTGTTTCTCATCGTTCTTCCGCACACTCCATTCCATAGTCGCAGTTAATAAATAGCATAGCCAAAAAACTTGTTGTATCAAGAAAAATGAAAGGATGTTTTCAACCAAGACTAAATATTTTCCTACACTTGATACAACAAACACAAATGTTGCTTCTCCACACCAAAGACAAGAAGAATGGAGAAATTTTAGTGCCACGCTTTCTAGAAAGCAGAATAAGTCAAAATAATAATAGCTACCCCTAACATTCCTTAAGCAAATATGACAGGATATGACTTCATCTTTTACAAATATACCTCTTCTTATATGCATATCCACCAAATATAATCGGTATTATGAAATCCTATTTACAAATGAGGAAACTGAGGTTTACCAAGTTAATGTTCATAGCTGAGTCTGCATAGCTTACTTAAGCTAATAATCTAGTCCAAGATAGACTGCTTCCTGAATTTAAAAATCTTAACCTCTGCATTATTTTACTAAAGTATCAAAATTTAGGGTGGGAGCGATAGCACAGCCGGTACGCATTTGCCTTGCTTGTGGCCGACCTGGGTTCAATCCCGGCATCCCCTATGGTCCCCTGAGCACTGCCAGGAGTAATTCCTAAGTGAAGAGCCAGGAATAACCTCTGAGCATCGTCGGGTGTGACACCCCCAGAAAAAAAAATCAAAATTTAACACTGCATGCCTTTTTCTAAGATACCTTTTCATTATTTTGGATGATTGGCTTAAATTTCTTCTATGATAGGCTCATTTTATGAACCTGGGTACTTCCAAACTGCTTTGGTTATAACAATTCAATTGCATAAATATATTATTTGGAACAAGAGTATAGGAATAAACTTAATAAAGGACCACAAGTAAGACTTGTTCTCTTATTTTCAACACATTATTTCCTATTTCAACACTGAAGCCATGTGTGCGTCACAGCTCCAGATTCCACTCAGCCACCTCCAGGCTACCAAGCCCTGTTAGGCACTGGCAACGACTTGCTTCCACGTTCTTGAAGCACACCACAGCCCTTCATACTACCACAGAAATAAATGCAGGGCCTGGAGCAAGAGTCCAGTGCTTAGGGCATTTTGCCTTGCAAGCGGCCAACTCAGGTTTGATTCCTGGCATCCCATGTGGTCCCCTGAGAACTGCCAGAAGTAATCCCAGAGTGCAAAGTCAGGAGTAACTCCTGAGAATCATTGGGTGTGACCGTAAAAACCCTTGCCCTCAGAAAAAATAGAAATAAATATAAAACAAAAGTGCTACAAAAGGAAAAAAGTGATAAACACATTTGTTATAACCAAGACATCTCAAATGCCTGGGATGTCCCAGAAAGCTTCTCTTTCTTTTCTTTTTCTTTTTTTTTTTTCCTTTTGGGTCACACCCAGGGATGCTCAGGGATTACTTACTCCTGGCTGTACCTTCAGGAATTATTCATGGTGGTGCTCAGGAGAACGTATGGGATGTCAGGAATCAAATCCAGATTTGCAGCATGCAAGGCAGATGCCCTACCCACTGTACTATCACTCAGGCCCATCACGGAACATTTCTGAAGTAATACTGGTGCCAAGATCTGAGCATGATTAGAAGAATGATAAGAATAATGAAATAAATGTCCCTGCCAATGGTGTGAAGAGCTTGCACATGAAGGAGGAGGTTTGGAACAGCTTGGCAGAGCTCCTGAAAGTATCACTATGGCTGCAAAGCAGAGAAGGGGGGAGGGTGTGGTCTGAAAACCGGGAGGCTGATGCTCAGGCTGTGCACTGTAAGGTCTAGCCCAGACAGGGTCCACAGCTCTGAAGAACTAGGGTTCCATCATACTAAGAGTCAGGCTGTGAAAAAGGGATCTGAGAGAGACAGATTCATCCTACAAAATCTCCTGGGAACAAGCAGTGCCCTCCCAGGCAACGGTACATAAAATGACAGACGGTATAATAGTTTGTCTTGAAACAGAATTCTTACTATCTAGATAGGACTAAAGTATAGTTTTGTTGTTGCTAATGTTTTTGGTTTGGGGGCCACAGCTGGTAGTGCTCAGGGCTACTCCTGGCACTATGATCAGGAATAACTTATGACTGGGCTTGGAGAACCATATGAGGTGCCAGGGACTAACCTAGGGTTGGTTGCATGCAAGGCAACTTCCCTACCCACTGTACTATCTCTGTGGCCCCTAAATATAGTTTTGATGTTATTCTCCAGGCTGGCTTGTGAAATCATGTTCAAAAGGAGGAATGTGTGAGGCCTCAATTCAAACCCCTGGTACTGCATGGCCCTGAGCACATCAAGCAACAATGGGTGGTCTCTGAGTACGGTTTCCCAAGCACCAAAAAAGATACCAGCTTGAAAATAACCAGAGTGGTGCCTAAGTTCTAAGCACTGCTGGGGAGGCCCCCCACAAAAAAACACAGAATGAATGATAAATTTGGGAAAATGCATTTGTAACACTAGAGGAAAAGGGAATTTAAAGCCATGTTAGCTGGGCATATCTGTCACTTAGTTCCCTCTAAATGGGGCCAAAGAGATGGAACAGCAGTGGATAAGGCACTTGCCTCGCACATGGCTGACCCAAGTGTGATCCCAGCACTACATGTGATCCCATCATCATCAGGACTGATCCCAAAGCACCGACCGAGAAAGGAATAAGCCCACAGCTGGGTAGAGACCCCCAGTTTCCTACCAAAAAAGTAGGAATAATTTCCTTTAAAGGAAAGTATATTATCCACTGCTCGAGATATTACAGTGAATCCACGGAAAGTGAGTCAGAGTCAAATACATAAGAAGTAACTGATTAGGTTGATTGCTGACGTTGCATATGCATGAACTTCCATATCGGGCCCTGGTGACTCACAAGCCCGTTTGAAGATTCTCTCGTAGGTGATTCTGACTGCTTTAAAGCAGTAACCACATTAGTAGATGAGACTTCACAACACCAACCAGCTCACTGGTCTTTGTGAAATAGACTTCACTAATTTACCCTCAAGCCTCTCAGAATAGTTTCCAGATAAGAGAAAATGAAAGACGGGGAAAAACTATGTCTTAGCCAAGTTCACCCTGGCAAGAAAATGGAAAAAGTGAACACTGGTCCAAAATCCACCTGGCTCTCAAACTTACACTCCACTTATACTCCCTCCACAAAAACAAAGAGCCTCTTTCCCATAGCACACCATTGGCAGGAAATAGGTTTGGCCTTACCTTTCTACTTCGGGACGAAGTGCCTTCTCTCTCTCTAACATGGCAATAATGAGTTTCCCCCATTCTTTTTCAATGTCATTTGGATGATAACCTTGAAGGAGTTTGATACGGCCGAATTCTATCCAAATCTTGAGAAAAAGAAAAAAAATATGTGAGTTTTTTTTAAAAGGCAGCTATAACTGATAACACAAAGAAAATTTCTACTTACCTCTAGTAATTTATATAGACGTTTAATTTTTGACTTTTCTGTCTCCTTTGGTGGAATTTCTGTTTCTTTAAACTGTAAATACTGACTATAAAGTGCCTAAAGTGAGAGGGAAAATCAATGTTAAGAGCCAAACTTCAAAACTTTGCTTTAGTCATTCTGTCACATTACTACACTGAAGCTACTCCATGGGCCAGGAGGCGGCTCAGTGGGAAAAAGTCATGTCTTACATGTGTGAGACCCTGGATTGGATCCCAGGTATTGCCAGAAACAAAACAGCAAACACATAAAAAGATGGAGGTATCTAAAGAATTAACATCACTATCCTCCCGCTGGTCATCTATTTGCTAGAGCGGGCACCAGTAATGTCTCCATATGTCCTGTCTCATGCTAGTAGAGCCCAAAGGCATCTATTCACTCCAGGAACATAAAGAGCCTCAAACCATTATATTAGGTCATGGGAATGAACTAATATAATTGTTACTGGTATTTGGCATATCAAATAAAAACAGGGCAGCTTGCCAGGCATGCCGTGCAGGTGGCATACCATGTCTATATTTGCAGTGATCCTGCTAAATTTCTCTCTGAATCCAATAAAAACCTCTACTCTCCAAATCCACATATTTTGGGGGAGAGATAAACTTTCCAAAGGCTGCACTTTAGCTTTATATTTATGAAAAAATAATCTGATACAATTCCCATAAGGAAAAAATTGTGTCTTCTAGTGTATCTATCTGGTAAACAATGCTTAGCCTTTAGATAAAGCTAATGTATAGTTTGGATGTCTCCTAGGTGGCTCACTGAAATAATCTCAGGGGAGAGAGAGAGGGAGAGGGAGAGGGGGAGAGGGAGAGGGGAGAGGGGGAGAAGAGAGAAAAGAGAGAGACAGAGACAGAGACAGAGAGAAATTACCTCCTGTCAGACCTACTTAGTTTCTCAGGGCTGGGGTTAGGACTGGTAAAGTCAGCATGGGCACCTGCACTCTGGCATCCCACTAGCCGCACTGCACATCATTAAGCTGTACCTGAGGTCCACCTGATCTGCACAGCGCAGAATGTGATTCCCCCTTAGTTCCCTACCCCAAGTTCTTGGGGAGACAGAGCCAAGGGATTGCTCTTTGTAGAAAAAGGAAAGTCAATCCTGACCTCTGCCCAGGTTTCCCAGGTTCATCAGCTGCCCTCAGAGAACAGGATAAATAGACAATCAGTAGAGTAAAATAGTTCTATTTACTTTTATTTCAGGAATATGAAAAGGAAGGGGCAGAGGGGAGGGGAAACAAAGTGTTTTGGGGTGGTAGGTGAGAATAACACATTTAAGACAGACTGAGGGGGTCTCCAGAGGGGAGCGTGTTGAGGCGTGCCCCACATGGTGAAAGGGAAGAAATTACATGTCCCAAGCTGAGATGCAGGTGACCCCAGAAAGGATGTATGTTGCTTAAACATCTTGCAAAGTTGATTTTTATAGGATTTTCCCAAGACTGCTGCTTCTTGGGGCTTTCCACATAGGAAAGAATCTGCTGGGAAGAACTCTGACCTTTGTGTGGTCTTCTTTCACACTCTTTTCACAACGTTTTAGTTCCAGTAGAAGTTTCTCTCTCCCTGGGGAAACAACCCTTCTCTGGCCAGTGCTGGCTGACAATGTTTGCTCAGGCCCCCAATTCCTGTGATCACCAAGGGGATCCTCCTTCAAGCTTCTGGGCTACTTTAAAGCTGATAACTAACATAATTAAATCAAAATTTGGTTTCTTGTTGTTTGGAGAATTGAGGTGGGAAGAGTTGGGCCATATCCACCTGTGACCAGGGGTTATTTCTGCCTCTGTACTCAGGGGTCCCACCCGGCAGGACTCAGAGGACATTCTGTGGTGCAAGTGATCAAACCTCTATGGGCCGTGTGCAAGACAAGCACCAAATTCATGGTACCAGCTCTCTGGCCCCTAAATAGCGTCTTGGTTTTAGTTGTTCCTGAGAAACTCATTGCCAGGGATCCCCTATCTACCTAGTTCTGTTTTAACACCCCAGTGACCAAAACAAACATTGTGTAGTAAACAAAGTTAGATGCTATCAGCTCCTACATCATGGAAATAATTATATCAACATGCAACTATTAACTAGTTTATGAACTATTTACCAGTTTATGTAATTATTAAACAGTTTATAGATATAACCTAAAGATTGTCCTAAATATATTATTTTATTGAAAAGTATTTTCATAAAAATTAATAAGCTTGGGACCGGAGCAATAGCACAGCAGGTAGGGCATTTGCCTTGCACGTGACCAACCCAGGTTCAATCCCGGCATCCCATATGGTCCCCAAGAACCACCAGGAATAAGTCCTAAGTGCAGAATCAAGAGTAACTCCTGACCATTGACAGGTGTGACCCAAAAAGCAAAAATAATAATAATAATAATAAACAACCTTGGGGGTGAGACTGAATGTAAAGTTCCTCCAAGCAAATGTGAGATCCTTGGTTTGAAGTACGTAGTCAAGTAAGGGAGCCCTGAGCACTCAGTTTCAAGGAACCATTAAAAACAAGAAATGTTTAAGAATTCCAACCCCACCTCCAGACTGGGGACTCAGCTCAAATCACAAGGGCTGAAACCTACCAAAGGACCAATCACTAGGAATAAAAAGTCTACTACGACTGAAGACCACCAGTCCTTCTCTTGGACAGGCCTAGCAATAGGCTCTTACCTTGCAAAAGTCCCCCCAGTCACAAAAGCCCAGAAAATTTGGAGAAGGCCTATAAAATTCAGCTTTCCAAAAGCAGGTTAGGTGCAGTCTATTCTGGGATCACCTGCACTCCAACTCTGCACATTCCTCTGAAATCAGCACACATCTCACCTGGGAGCACAAAAGTTCTTGCCAATACTTTACTGGGATCTCTTCTCTACTATAACTCCTTAATAAGAACAAGATTTTTATTAAAATAGTAAGAATTATTTTTTGTAAGAATTATTTTTTGCTGCACAGTCTTCGCTCTGAAATTCTCTTCTGTGGGAACAGACAATGGGCCTAGGAGCCTGGGCAGAGGTCAGGACTGATGTCTTCTTCCCCTCAGAACAGCACGGCCTCATGCCAAACTGGGAACCAAAACTCCCCAAACTTAGAAGGCAGGGACCAGCACCCATACCACGCCAACTAAATGAATCTCAAGTACAGATGATGCTGCCTTAACAGAGCTGGCAAGAATTTAACAGCCAGGCTAGGCAGGGAGCTCCTCGTTCACACTCGCTGGTCCTGCTCTTCCTGACACTTCACCAATAAGGCCATGGGGACTCAGTGTGGGGGGCCAAATAGGAAGACTGCAACACTTCCTCTTCTGTAGCTATCTCCTCCCTCTGCGGGGTACCCCAATCAACCCTCTCCCACATCAGATCAGTTTGATCCCCAGTACCATATGCACACACATATGCAAATGCATATGTTTAATACCTCCACATTTAATAAGTGTTCATTCTTTTGGGTCACACCAGCAATGCTCAGGGGTTACTCCTGCTCTGCACTCAGGAATTACTTCTGGCAGTGCTTGGGGTACCATATAAGATCCCAGGGATCGAACCCAGGTCAGCTGCGTGCAAAGAAAATGCCCTACCCACTGGACAGAGACAGAGAGAGACAGACAGAGAGAGACAGAAAGAGAAGAAAGGAAAAGTGCCTGCTATAGATGCAGGCTGGGGAGGGGTAGGGAATTTGGGGACATAGGTGGTGGGAGTAGGGCACTGGTGGAGGGATAAGTGCTGGAATAATGTATGAATGAAACCCAATCATGAACATCTTTTTAATTGCAGATCGCATGGTGGCATAATAAAAAAATTAAAAGGCTTGGAATTCAATGCCTGGAACCAGGCAAAGAAATGTAAGTACAGAAATAAATCCTATAAAGACACAGACCTTTAGCTCTACAGGATTATTAGGAAATGTTCTCTCAGACATGGTAGTCACATGGTGTCTAATCCACTGAATGAGGTAGTTCACCATATTCTGGTATTCAATCCATTTGACTTCAACATCCTGGAACAAAAAAGTGAGAGAAAAGGTCTATGTCTGTGGATACATCATTCATACCAATTGGGTTTGTCATTATGCTCTACATGTTTATATGTCAAAGCCCAAGAAAGCCAATTGAATACTTTCTTTTTCCACGCAGTCTAAATTCTTTCCACATAGACAGCTTTAAAAACAGCCCATCAACCTTTGACCACTAAGATTAACCAAGTAAGTGCCAATTCTGATCAGAGATAGTGGTTTCCTGGAACACTGTGTTGAGAATATTTTCGAAGCCTCATCCAAGCACAACAGGAAAAACCTCCACAATAATTTTGAGGCTATGCCAGATGCTCAAGAATGAAGAGTTACTGTCTTGTATAAGCTAAGGCAGTGGCTGCCTCTGCAACCTTCTGACGATCTAAGTCCACTGAGTACTGAAACTCAAAGGCACTATACAATGTGTAAAAAAACTAGACCGCAACGGTAACTACAGAAAACTATGGTGGGATCACTCAAGGACTCATTAAGCAAAAGTTTTTAGAATGGAGGGAACAGAAACACTGTCAACTCCTATTTTTAATTAAGTACTTGGTGAGTGCTTATTATTTCAAAACACTGGACTAAATGTGGTAATAAAAATATATTAAAACAATGCTTTCTATCCAAGAGTTACTGCTGAGATAAGGAGGCAGGGAAGATTCCTAACACAAGCCAGTTAAACAAAAATGAAAAGCAGTATTTAATTAGAGTTTGAAATATCTGAAAACAGGTAGTATAGTCCAAGAGCTGAGAATCAAGTAAGCATCTATGTGCTTCAAAATAGTGACTAAAAGCTTTTTGACAGAGGAAGTCCCTGGACGGGCACTGGTGGGGGTTGTGGGAGGCAGAAAACAAAGGAGTCCAAGGGAGTTGGGACTCTGTACAGAAATTGCTAAACTGTTCATGTTGAGACATCACAGTGAAAGAATGTAAGTGAAATTAACATATGCAGAACTTTGAAAGTCAGAATAGATTAGATTTAATGCTTCATGTTCGATGCAACTACTAAATGTTTTCAAGCACATTTGGCAGCAGGGTACAGAGTTGATGGGAAGAGAAATATAATACAGATGGAAAGTTATGGCCAAGCTTTCATCCCCATTTTAGTGTAAAGAGTCAGAAATTTAGCTGAGGGAGTAAAAATAACAATAATGTTTCACAAAAAAAAATATTATGAGGCCAAACTTCACTGAATTACAGGCAAACATCAGAGGAGAGGATGAAAATGGGAGCAAGTTACTTATTAAGACAGAGTAAGATCTTGGAGAAAAAAGAATTAAGAAACAGAATGGAAGGAAGTCCAGAAGTAACAACAGTGACGAAGTGAGATAGCAGAATGAGCTCACCAAGATGAGCTCCTAAATCTTCAAAAAAAAAAGCGCATCTACAGGAGGTAGGGGAAGTCCAGGGAGTGTGGTGGGCTCAGAGATCATCTGGAAATGCAAGCACATACAGGACTTCCTGTTCACTCCCAGAAACATATACGCACCTGCTAACACAACCTCTACCAAATACTGATCTGCATTATGCAAACCTCTGGGTGACAGTGCAATAATAAAGAGTCTGAACACCATGCCGTGCTCTGGTAAAAACTAGCGAAATCAGTAACTTTCCTTTGAGACTTACTTTTTAAAACACATAAGCAAAAAGCTATTTATTTCATGGAATCTTGACTTAATAAGCATGAGAGTGATTTCATGTGGACAAGCTTTTTTGCTTTTTTTTTTCTTTTTGGGGTCACACCCAGCAATGCTCAGGGGTTACTCTTGGCTCTGCACTCAGGAATTACTCCCTGGTGGTGCTCGGGGGACCATATGGGATGCCGGGGATCGAACCAGGGCCGGCATGGGCCGGCCGTGCAAGGCAACGCCCTACCAGCTGGGCTATCGCTCTAGCCCCCGAGAGTGATTTCAAAAGTGAGATGTCTATAATTAGTCATCAAATAGAGCAGTTGGAATATAGCAGCAAACTAAAATAAAATTTCCAAAATCACAGTTATTACTCATATAGCTCTTAAGACAAAATGCTGTGCAAATTATTTTATCTATGACAGAGAATAAATGGGTTTAGTTATAGTTATAATATTAGTAGTAGAATGTTGACTTCAAATGCATAGTCTATAGTTTACTAAAAACAATAATAATGTTCAATTAAAATAGTTAATATCTTAACACTATGAAAGCATATCCAGGTACAGGGAAAAGTACAAAGGATTGATCATCGGCGCTGCATGAAGAGTTTGATCTCTGGCACCTATAGGGTGATCCCTGAGTACTGTCAGGTGTGGCCCAGAAAGCAAACAAAAAATGCATACCCAAAACTTCAGTGAGCTAGTTATTGCTCAATCAGCAGCCTTAAGGATGGAGCAATCAATACTTACATTTGCACTGATGCCTTCACCACCTTCTGGGACTTTAGGAAATGCATCATAGAGGGATGACACATAAGTTATTACTGATTTTTCATCAGGTGAGGACACATCGACATCTAAAAGCATCAACACAAATTATTTCAAAATGTTGAGACCTTCGGATCATATTTTCTCTTTAGTCTACTAAGAGACCACAAAAAGCTCACCTTCAGGATCAAGAAGTCTAATAACTCCAATTTTTTTCTGCTACATAAAAAGCATGTTCTAAATTCGCAAGGTTGCTTTGAACAGCAACAGTATTCATGTCTATCAGGTCCGGCCTAGGGGGAAAACACATTAAGATTTCTCACATACTAATTCAATATTGCATTTCCATCTATATCTATTTAACATTTCTAAACATTAATTCTGTGTGTGCTGAGATGCAGAAATTTTTACCAAAATTTTATCAATTCTTGTGTCAGTAAATGTTGAATGCTACATAAATACAAGGAAAGTTTTTCAAATGCAATTACTTTTCAATATATATAACTACAGCTACAAATTTCTCATCCGAATTATTTGGTCCAATCAACCTATTTCAGCTGGACTACTCCAACAACAGTCCTTCAGTTCAAAACAAACCTTTTCCACGGTGTTTGTCCCCAAACCCAAAACCAGGTGCTACAATGTCCACAGAAGCCTTATTCAGGATGTCCAGTTTTTTATTTGTCTTTTCCATTCTACTCTTCCTTACAGAGAGCACAGGTTTCACTAGTCTTCCAAGCCCTTGCTTTTCTGTCTAACCCCTGATCTTGTTCTATTCCTGGGTCTATTATAGTCAATTCAGCATTCAGAATAATCATATACTACCAATTCACTGCTTATTATGCATACACATCCTGAATCTTCCCAACTAGTCAACTCAATACAGTATGAGCCACATTTGAATAAACTTCGGTTTTATATCCTCAAACTGATATAAGAAGGGGCACGTACTTGAATACTTCATAAATCTCTACAGATAAATTGGTAGTTTGGTTTAGTTCATAGCTGAATCACCAATGAACAACCAAAATAAGAACTTATTAATAACTTGGTCCAGAGCCTCTAACATGGGGCAGAGCTGTTCTCTTCTTTCTCTCTCTCATATACCAGATCTTCATCTCCATGTATTTTTATTTGTGAGAGTTCAATAGTGCTTTAATGGCGTGGATGTGAGGAAAAGGGGACACTCATCCATTGTTGGTGGGAATGCCGGCTGGTACAGCCTTTCTGGAAAACAATATGGACTTTCCTCCAAAGACTAGAAATTGAACTCCCATTTGACCCAGCCATACCACTCCTGGGAATCTACTCTGGGAAACCAAAAATACGCAGCGGAAACACCATCCCTACTTTTATGTTCATAGCAGCATTATTCACAATAGCCAGAATCTGGAAGCAACCAGAGTGCCCGAAAATCGATGACTGGATAAAGAAGCTTTGGTACATCTACACAATGGAATACTATGCAGCTGTTAGGAAAAATGAAGTTATAAAATCTGCCTATAAATGGATGGACATGGAGAAGATTATGTTGAGCGAAATTAGCCAGAAGGAGAGAGACAGATACAGAATGACTGCATTTATTTGCATGGCATAAATATATATGTACATATTATGATACCAATATCCAAGGTCAAGTGAAACATATATCAGGAGGTCTTGTCAAAGGTGGAAATTATCACAAACGTGTGGGAGTCAGAGGTTAGGTAAGACAGAAAATGGAACAGGGTGCTAATAATTGTCGAGGGTACTAATGCCAACCTAGAACTGAGCATTAAATAGAGGCAAAAGGATATACATGACAACCTTTTGGTGTATGTTCTGTAATCCATAGTCTGGAAGGGAAGGAAAAGAGAAAGAGAGAGAAAGGGAAAGAAATAAAGAACCTGCCATGGAGGTGGGCTGGGGAAGGGGGAGGGAACAAGGGATGTTGGTGGTGGGAGATGGGCACTGGTGGAGGGACGGGTGCTGGAACACTGTATGACCGAAACCCAAACATGAACTTTTTAATTGTATATCTTTTTATTTGTATATCTCACGGTGGTATAATAAAATACTTAAAAAAATAGTGCTTTAAATCACAGTTAATTTCAAAATTTCTTTGAAATTAACGTATATGATAATACTTCCTAAAAGCATTCACATATCACCTAACAAAAGGAATATGTTCTGGGAAAAATAATGTGCTGATTCAAAAGTCATACAGAAATGGATTAAAGATCTCAACATCAGACCTGGATCTACAAGGTGCATTGAAGAAAACATAGGCAAAATCCTTCATGACATTGAAGCTAAAGGCATCTTCGAACTGATCAAGAAAATACAAGCAAAGATAAACAAATGGGACTACATAGAAGTAAGAAGCTTCTGTATCTCAAAGGAAATGGTGACCAGGATAGAAAGACAGCCCAAGGATTTGGGGAAAGAATCTTTACCCAACATCCATCTGACAAGGGGTTATTATCCAAGATATACTAGGCACTGTTAGAACTTTAAAAGAAAACATTCAATTCATCCAAAAAATAGGGGAGAAGAACAGAAACTTCCTCAAAGAAGAAATTCGAATGGCCAAAAGGCATATGAAAAAATGCTATTCATGACTAATTATCAGGGAGATACAAATCAAAACAACAATGAGATATCATCTCACACCACAGCAACTGGCATACAACCAAAAGAACAAGAACAACCAGTGCTGGTCCAGATGCAGAGAGAAAGTGACTCTCACATTCATTGCTGGTAGGAATGCCAAATGGTTGGGTTCAGCCTTTTTGGAAAATAATAAGGACATTCCTCTAAAAAAGTAGAAATTGAGCTCCTATTTGACACAGCAAATCACATCTGGGAATATGACCTGGGGGGCCCAAAACGCACATCAGAAACACCATCTGCAATTCTATGTTCATTGCAGCATTATTCACAATAGCTAGAATCTGGGAACAACTTGAGTTCCAGACGGCTGGATAATCAAGAAACTATGGTACATCTATACTATGGAATATTATGCAACTATTAGGAAAACATGAAGTCAAGTAATTTGCCTATAAATGGACGGACATGAAGAGTAACATGCTGAGTGAAATTAGTCAGAAGGAAAAAGACAGGTGTAGAATGACTACATTCATTTGTGGGATATAAAAATGAACAGTATGAATCTAATATCCAAGATCAGACAAGACATAGGCCAAGAAGAGTTGTTAATGATTAGAATCCATCACAAGTGTGTGGGGTACAGGGGAAGGTAAGATAGAGAAGGGATCAGTTTACCAATAATAGTCAGAAATGTTAACGCTAGACCAAAACTGGGTATTGAATGCAGGTAAAGGAATATAAGTAATAACCCTTCATTGTGACCCATATCCTGCCCAAGCCCATGTGCTGCTTGAGCCCAAATGGCCGACAATATGCAGTGCTTCGAGCATGTGTTGCCCACATCTCCTTTCTTGGTATGTGGCTCTCTCTCCTCCCCTCTCTCCTCCTCCTCTCTCTCTCTCTCTCTCTCTCTCTCTCTCTCTCTCTCTCTCTCTCACACACACACACACACACACACACACACTTTCTCCCTTCCTTCCCCTTCTTAAAAACCTCCAAATAAAATCTGATTTACTTAAAAAAAAAAACCCAGTGTCTGTTTTACAAACCACAAAGTGCAAAAAGAGAGAGACAGAGAGGGATAAGGAAAGAGGAAAAAAGCCTGCCATAGGGCAGGTTAGGGGTGGTGGGAAATGTGCACTGCTGGAGGGATGGGTGTTGGAACACTGTATTACTGAACCCCAATCATGAACAGCGTTGTAACTGTCTATCTCAGTGATTTAGTTAATAAATAAATAAAAAGGTAGAAAATGTGTGACTATCATGATGCATAGATGACTTCATCATCATGCAAAAGTCATAAAGTCCAATTTATAGAAACCTAGATGTAATACTCTATTACATAACTAGACCATATATTACACCCCTCCCCCATGTGTTGGGATTTCCTGTTATAAACATTTTCTGTTGTGGGCCGGAGCAATAGCCCAGCGGGTAGGGTGTTTGCCTTACACGGCCGCCCATGCTGGCCTAGGTTCGATTCCCGGCATCCCATATGGTCCCCCCGAGCACCGCCAGGAGTAATTCCTGAGTGCAGAGCCAGGAGAAGCCCCTGAGCATTGCCGGGTGTGACCCAAAAAGCCAAAAAAAAAAAAAAAAAAAACACATTTTCTGTTGTATTGCAACCCTTTGTATTTTTGATGATATCAAAGTGAGCAAAATATGGTAGTTGCAAATTTAACTCAAGACCAGCGACCAGAGCAATAGTACAGCGGGTAGAGTGTTTGCACTGCACGCAGCCGACCCGGGTTCAATCCCAGTATCCCATATGGCCCTCTGAGCACTGCCAGGGAGTAATTCCTAAGTACACAGCCAGGAGTAACCTCTGAGCATCACCAGGTGTGACCCAAAAAAGAAAAGAAAGAAAAAAAATACCAGAAGACAAACAGGAAAGTTTCATTTCAAAAACAAAACTTTACAAGAAAACAAGAACAACGTGAAATCAATGAACCTTCTAAAAAAAAGTAGCATCCAGCCCCTACTCCACCTCCAAATCACTAAGAAGTTGTTCAATAACTTCTAAAGGTACTTGCCTTATAAAAGCATCCTATGTGAATCCTGGTTTGCACTTTATAATTAAAGAACAAGGTCTCAGAGGTAGCACAGGGAATAAAATGCAAGTGATGTTCACTAATACTTGGAAGAATGATAATACAAGAAACATTAATGATAATTAATGAAACATCATTAATCTTAGGATGGTAAACAACAATTTGTTCTCTTCTTTTTATCTGATGAGAAAAAAGATCTTCAAAATAACTAGTTACATTTTTAATAGCGCACTGTGGTTTTAATATCCATGAAATGCAGCTTCCTACTCATTTTCTAGGAAATTGAGAAGTTCTTTAGTGTTTTTTCACATGCTACCAATATGATCCCCTAAAGATAATCCTACATTTATTATAGGGACAATAATTTTACTGACAATAGAGAGGTAAGTGACATACCTCTAAAAATAACATCTTTTCATCACATAGAAGCATTCTGAAAACTCTGCCAACTTTAAGATTGCTGAAGAGGTATGTATGACAGTCTAGACAAAAACAAATATCTAAAGTTCAAAAAATTTTTTTGCTTCCAGAGTTCAACATTTTGAAGAAATAAAAAACAGCCTTTCTGTGTTTGCCAAATCTCCTAACAAGAAACGACATGTTGTTCAAAGAACCCTGCCATTAGCAAAGAAAGTAAACAATGAGTAATCTCAGAGAGCATGAATAAAATCATTGAAGAACAAAGCTTCTGACTTAGCGAATGAGACATAAAACTTCTTCAGAGTGACAGGGGCATTGCAACACAAAAGCCATATAATATGTTGGGTTTGGATAAGTTATCTCTTTTATCATCTAATTTAACACATTAATGGAACAAACGCTGAAATGGTTTTCCTCTATTAAAAGATAGCAGTAGACGACTGAAGCAAAAAAGTAAAAATGGAAACCACTTAACTACTGAAAAGAAATAGCTTCAAACCTTTACCATTCTCTGCCTCCAGCAAGGTACCTCCTAACAGGTCATTCCCGATCTTCCATTCTGCTTTTGCCCTATCTGTCTGGGTCTTCCAGAAAGGCTGTAGCTTTGACCCGCCTACTTCCTTCCTTCTTCACAGACTCCCTAAGGTCTTACAGCCTTTTAAAACTACTGATGATAGGGAGCAGGGATAAAGGAGGGAGGCAGGCAGAGTTTTGTTGTTTTTTTAACAAACTAGCTGTTTTCCACAAATACAAGATTTTTATGCTCATTCTAAGAATTTCATTTCACTCAATTATTTCCTTTTCATGTAACAGCAATTTGAAATTCTCTTCTCTAGTACACTGACCTAACCCAAGACTATGCTATACTATAGTACGTAGAAAGCAGCACCATATTCCAGTATTATAGTTTAGATGGCTGAGCATTAACTATGATGACTTCTGTATTTTCCAGAAAACTTTCAAAATCCTACCATGTAATCCTGCCAGTTGAAAACAGCATGCATTAGTATTTTCATGGAGAAAAAAAAGTCATCCTAACTGCTGTGTAATTATTTTGTGATAACACAATCTTTTCTGAATGACTAAATCATGGATGGAATTTTAACATAAATTATAATCTTACTTTATTCCTATAAGTGATTAGAAACAGTTTAAAAAAGAAATGCAAATAGTCTAAGAAGAGAACATTAAATTTAAATTCAAAGTATAAAACCAAAGATATATTAAAATTGAAAATGAGGGCAAAGGTTGCAAACCATTTATATGTAGGTTTAATACCTACATATTTGTACCAAAGTGTAAGGGAAAGGTACAAATGGCTGTTGCTGTGATACAAAAAAAAAGCTTAGATCAAAATAGTGCTTATGTGTTATAAAACATCAATCTTAAATGAGCCTTCTCCCACATACAAAATTACATGCAATCATAATCACATGTATGTGTGCATATATGTAAGTATGTGAATGAGCACCTACATATAAGTTAACATAAATGCACACATATAAATATCACAGCCCAGATCATTGACAGCCACCCTGCAGCAGTTTTTTTTTCAATCTGGCCCAGGTATGCTGAACCAGAGACTCTCAGACATGGGGCAGAGCTGCTACTTGCTCTCCCTGTGCCCAGCTGCTCATGAGGCGCCTGGGAAGCATGGCGGGTTCTAGCCCTGGCCTGCCACCCCAGCAGAGCCTCACAACAAGCCGGACCACCCTCCCCTACTCCATGGGGCCCACCATTTTCCACATCCGGACTTCCCTCTCGTCACAACTCCACCCAGCAGGCCAGACTATCACAGGCCGGCCTGCGCGGCCAAGCGGCTGTGCGGTTCATCAATAAATGCTTTATTTAGAGGTGACTACAACAGTATGCCACCCACACGGCAAGCCTGGCAAGATGCTCATGTAGTATTTGATATGCCAAATACCAGTAACATTTATATTAGGTCATTCCCATGACCTAATATAATGGTTTGAGGCTCTTTATGATCCTGGAGCAAGCGGATGCCATTGGGTTCTACTAGCATGAGACAGGACATATGGAGATATTACTGGTGCCCGCTCTAGCAAATAGATGATTAACAGGAAGATAGTGATAGTGATAGTGATATAAATATCATTTAAACTACAGATAGTTAAAATTGCAGAACATCAAAATTTCATCCAAAAAATTCTGTAACAAACATCCCAAAGTAAATTCCTAGCTTAAAACCTTTATACCATAGCTCACATGAGATTAAAGTGAATTCTAAAGATAAATGTTGAGTTCTACAATGTGATATTGGTGGATATCATCATAAGAACTTCTTATGGCTTCCACATCATATCATCATGCCAAACAACAATGTGTTATAACTACAAGAAAAGAGAAATAAAGTCAAAATACCTGAAGATTTCACTAGCTTTTATAACATCTACCAGAATTCTAATCCATTTCAAATGTTCATCAGAATCCACATGGAACGAGATGTCACAGTCCTCCAAGGTCTAAACACACACCCATGTGAAACTTCCTAAAGAATTTCTTTGTGAAAACAATTTGAGAAATAAGCAGAGAATGGAAACAAAGAGGGAATATATTTTAAATTTCAAAAAGGAAAAATTAATGATGTTATAGCCTTCTGTAGGATACAGCTTCCACTTCAACTGATGTTGCCAGCCAGGACGGCTTATAAAGTAAAGCCTGTAACAAAATGACATTAAGAATGAATATACACTAATATTCACTATGTATCAGGAATGCAAAGAAGAATATTTGCATTTATTTAAAGGCATTATCTTGTTGAAGCCTAAGTAGTAGGTTGTGTAAATCATCCTGTTATTACAAAGGAGAAAACCAAAGATTGAGGAGGACACACACCTTGAACAAAATAACCTGACAAGGAATGCCAAGGATTTGTATACAAAGGCCTGCCTTAGTACAAAGCCTGAGCTCACTGCATCACTGTGATGGCATTAGAAAGTGAGAACTAATTAAACAGTGTCGGGGAACAGCCGCCGTGGTCCCCGACAGTGTCAGGACAGAAGTTTTCTTCTACCTCCGAGACGCTGGGAGAACAGATGAAAACTCACGAGTCCGGTGCAGTTCCAAAAAATGGCTTTTAATAGTACAAAAGCTCTTCCACAGCACTCTAATATAATGAACAAACTTTAGCTCTGGTCCGAACTTAGACCATACAAAAGAGCCTAAGTCTCCCACCAAAGAGAGAGGATCTCACCCGAGCTGAGTCCTACCCAGAACGAGCAAAAGGTCAAAGAGCAAAAAGCCAAAAGCCGAGGCCGAGGAGCCAAAAGCCGAAAGCTAAAAGGCCCAAAAGGCAAAAGGTGAAGGGGCCTCAAGTCAGCCCCTTATATACACCAAAGTAATCCAACCGGGAGGGGCATGTCAGCAAAGAACTCTAAAGAGAGTGTAGTGCCACACCTTATTGCAGGTATAAACAAAGGTTATGCCAAGGACTAAGGAGATTATCTCTTATGTAAAACACTGGAGAGAGGGCTGATATAAAGTAATACATCTTAACTTCATGAGCTTCATGTAATCTAGATGGTACCCACAAGGTCCTTCTTATTATTATCTGCACCAGGGTGATTCTGAGTATCTTGTTCTCGTGTACTGAAAGGGTCACTCTCGCCTGCTTAGAGCAAACTAGTATGATCCTTCCTATAGTCTTCCTATAGTCTCAGCATAGCCAGGGTGGTAGTCTCCTGGTAAATTCTAACTGTCCCATGCTGGGTGCAGTGGGTATAAAGAGGAGCTGTGCCAAATCTAGAAAACATAGAAGTCTTAGTAGATGTATAAGTCAGAAGTTATTCAATCAAGGTGACTTCTGTAAGTGCCACACCCTCTAGCAGTGTTTACATAGAAGAGAAGTCTCATTAGAATGAACCTTGACTTAAGTAGATTAAACTGGGAGTGGGCAAAACAACAAAACTCCCAGAATAGCTAAACCTGTCCTCCAACAACACAGTAAGCTAATTAAACATTTAATATGAAGTTGAAAAAAGTAAGATAAAGAAAAAATTATGTGCCTGCTGTTGTCGGAAATGATAATGATGATGGCACCCGGAGAAACATCAAACCGTGTAAGTATGTGCTACCATTCACAGAAAAGTAAATATAAGAAAAAAAAGATGAAATTACAGGTAATTATGCAAACAGCACTTATCAACATACACTATATACATCAATCTTACACTCCTATAATGGATTTAGAGCCTTAATGCAAACTGGGAGATAGAGAGAAACTTCTGGAATCTTTACTGGTTCTCTTCCATCCCCAAGAGGACCATAACAAACAGGTCTAGGGTCTGAGTCATCTGAAATTTATCTATAATAAATATTTCCCTTTCTTTAAAAACTAACATTTCTTTCAGTTGTGAACAATATAAATGAATAAATGGAATAAATTACACCACCATTGCAGTACTATCAGTAAATATGTCAGCAAGACCACACCTACTGTCTAATGCCCTCAGTATGAGACTGACCATCTCACCTTAAAAATTTTTTGGGGGTGGAAAATGGGCACTGGTGGAGGGATGGGTACTGGAACACTGTATGACTGAAATCCAAATATGAACACTTTTGTAACTGTATATCTCACGGTGAGAGGTCTCACGGTAGAGACTGCCAGACATGGGGCAGAGCAGCTACTGGCTCTCCCTGTGACCAGCCGCTCACGAGGCGCCCGGGAGGGATGGTGGGTTCTAGCCCTGGCCCACCATCCCAGCAGAGCCTCACAACAAGCCAGACGACCCCCCACTCCATGAGGGCCTCCATTTTCCACATCCGGACTTCTCTCTCGTCAGACCTCCACCCAGCAGACCAGCCTATCAGCGGCCGCGCGGTTCATCAATAAATGCTGGACTTAGAGATGCCTACAAGAGTATGCTACCTGCACGGCAGAGCCTGGCAAGCTACCCGTGTTGTATTTGATATATATGCCAAATACCAGTAATAATTATAGACCGTCATTCCAGAATGGATTGAGGCTCTTTATGTTCCTGGAGCAAGCAGATGCCTTGGGCTCTACTAGCATGAGACAGGACATATGGAGATGTTACTGGGGCCCGCTCGAGCAAATCGACGAACGGGAAGACAGTGATACAGTAATACAGTGATATCTCACGGTGGTGTAATAAAAAATTTTTTAATTTTTTGTATATTTTTCTTCCTTTTCCATTGTTGATTTTTATTATCCAAACCAGGAGGAAACGAGTAAGTTTGTAATTGCAGGGAGTGAAGTCTTAAAGAAAGGCTGGAAAACTGAGTAAAATGAAGAATTACAGAAAATGCAGTATTAGGCTATAGATTTTATTTTCTTTTGTTAAAATTAAAAAATCACTTAAACTCTGGGGCCAGAGCGATAGCCCTGTGCGTAGGGCGTTTGCCTTGCACAAGGCCGGCCTGTGCCGGCCTGGGTTCGATCCCCGCATCGCATATGGTCCCATGAGCACCGCCAGGAGTAATTCCTGAGTGCAGAGCCAGGAGTAACCCCTGAGCATTGCCGGGTGTGACCCAAAAAGCAAAAAAAAAAAAAAAAAAATCACTTAAACTCTGATTATGAAATGTCTGATCATTTCAAAAACACTAAGCAATAATGTTCCTTCTCAATTAAAAATATAATCATGGGGGCTGGAGTGATAGTAAAATGGGTATGACCCTTGCCTTGCACATGGCCGCCTGGGTTCATACCCAGCATCCTAAGTGGTCCTAGAGACCCCCAGGAGTGAGCCCTGAGTGCAGAGCCAGGAGTAATACAAGCAAATATAAATAAAAAAGAAGACAAAGCACCTGGAAGTGTATGTGTGTGTGTGTGCATGCATGTGTGTGTGTGTGTGTGTGTGTGATATCATAAAGCCCCACTGACTGCTAACGAGGTGCTGCCTTGGAGGTCCTTGAGCACTGCCAGGTGTGGTCTTAAAATCCCTGAGCACTGCTGGGCTGGTCCTGAAGATTCCCAACACTGTGGGGTCCAAGCATCAACACCACCTCAGCTCTTTACATTCAAAAGTTTTGTCTGTATTCAACAGTATGATCCAGTTCACCAAGAGTGGCCTTTACACACACACACACACACACACACACACACACACACACACGAAAATAGAAAAATGGTTGCCTGGAGCAGAGGGAGAGGGTGAGGAGGAGTGTATAAGTTTGTTTACTTACAGTGCTGGAGGTCAAACCCAGGCCTCAGACATGCAAAGCATGTGTTTATACCACTGAGATACAACCCTTGTCTAACAATTACGATTTAATGAGTTTGGAATTTCAGTTCTACTGGATCATCTACTGGGTACAGATGGTGATGATGGCTGTACAATAATGTGAATGTATTTAATACCGACAGTGCTTAAAAAGGACAAAATCTGTGTTAAATATAGCTTTAAAAGCTTTTAAAATGTGGGCAGAGTAACAGTAATGGAATAGAGTGTTTGCCTTGCACACAGCCCACCTAGGTTCGATCCCGGCATCCCATATGGTCTCCCAAGCACCACCAGGAACGATTCCTGAACAGAGAGGCAGGAGTAATCCCTGAGCATTGCTGAATGTGGCCCAAAACCAACAAACAATAAAAGTCAAAAGACAATCTTTACCCATTTAAGTGAAAATACTATATTAAGTATATGACAAAAGTAGGAGGGCTTATGATTCAGGTGTTCTGGTTTAGTTCAAACTTGCTTTCTTTGGCTCTAATTACACATACAGACACACACAAAAATCTGTCTCAGCTCTTCTCTACAAAGTATTAAAATCAAAAATTATAAAACCACCGTGTTGTTAAAAGAATCAATTAAAAATCATCCAGAATTCCAAATATCCCTGATAAAGCATCTGCCAGTGGAAGGTTGGGGGGTGGAAGAGGACAGAGGAAAATGCTAGAGCTGTAAGGTTTGAAGAACCCAGCTGATTTGCTGCCGAAGAGCCAAAAAGAGGACTTATGTCAAAGCACTTGTAAAACTAAGTGCATAGTCCAGGCCGAGTCAACTGGGCATACCAGAGGGGGACAGGTGAAGGTCTGGCCCTTCCCAACAGAGCCCTACGGACGAAAACCTCCACACACCACAATTGTTGCCATGTTCAAGGCTGAACTCCACTCCTCAAACGAGCTCCTGCCGGACATTAATCCATTGAAAAACTCAGGTATGCAGGCTTTGTACCTGAAATCTCTGGGCTTTCACAGGGTCTCGATGGGCCATCTCCCCCATACCCCTGTTCCTCCAGAAGGTCCAGCAGATATGCCCATGCCCTAAAGTCACCATCCAATTAAAAAATTTAACTCCAACTTTATCACCCTGTTAAAGACGCTGGAATTCCTGGAGTGACAGCTGCTATAATACTGATACACTGAGTAGCAGATCACACCCAATTGGTTTGGAACAGCTCAGTAAAAGGGTCATGACCTTTGCGTCATCATATGTTGTAAAAAGCAATATAAAGTATTTAGTACCTGCTAAGGGAGCAGGCTGGGGGGAGTGGGGGGAAACTAGGGCTTTGGTGACAGTAAGGGCACATTGGTGTTGGAATATTGAATATCTGAAACAACCGTATGTTGAACTTTGTAGAACAAGGTGTCTAAATAAAGTTTAAAAAATAATTAATAAAAAACTAAGAGAACAGCAATTTATGCAAGCAATTTAGAAGCGTCTTACACGGCAGAGCCTGGCAAGTTACCCGTGTTTTATTTGTTTTTCCAAAAGCTAGTAACAATTATGGACCTCAATTCCATGACCTGAAGAATGGTTTGAGGCTCTTCCTGTCCCTGGCGCAAGCAGGTGCCCTAGGGCTATACTTGTTTGCAGCAGGACATACAGAGATGTTACTGGTGCCCGCCGAGCATTCCATGAACAACAGGAAGACAGTGATACAGTGACAGTGATTAGCACAGAATCAATATAATAAAAATGTAATCAGAGAAGGTCTAACTTTGAGTTTGGAATACTACTTATAATTAATTCTTCTAGTCACCAATTAGCAAGTTCATTCTCTCATGCAGTATTTGGTAGGCATTTACCATGTGCACAGCAGTGGGGCACTGGACATGTAGGCTCCATAAATACAGAGAGCTCAGAGCTCCAATGTAGAGCAGGAAAACACTGGGAATAAGAACAGCCATGCAGAGGGAGAGAGAATGCCGGTGTTCTGTGGTTGAAGGGAGTGTAAGGACAAAGAGGAACAGTCACAGGCGAGGAGCCATCAACAAGGAAGTCTGGGGAGGGATGAGGCTGTTTGAACGGCAGGAGCCAATATGAGGCAGAGTCTCGTGAACTTCTTAAAAGATTGTGAGCAATTTTCTAGGAACTATGGAAAATGCATTAGGAGGATTATAAGAGATTAAACGATCTGATCTAAAGTCAGATGGATAAGAGATTTAAAGTGGTAAAGGAGCCCCACAAAATCCATTAAGGGGACCACAATGCCATGAAAGAGAACAGAGCGATGGTAGGAAACAGACACTCAGGCGATATGTATAAGGTCAAAGCAGCAGAACTTGCAACTCCTGGTACAGTAATTAGGAAGGGAAGCATGAGTAAGAATTAATATACAGAGTCAAGTGAAAAATCTTAAAAAAAAACTCTAAGGGCTTATGGGTCAGGTCAAGGAGTCTGGGTCAGAAATGGAACTGAAAAAAGGAGCCACCAAGCAAACAGGAGAAAAATCAGTAATGCAGGGCCAAAAACTCAAAGAAAAATTATTCCAAGAAGAATGGTTTACAGGGTCAGATACAATTAACAATCCACAAATAACAGACACAGTTAACAACCATGGCAAGATTCCTGCCAACAATGACACAAAGGAAAACTACTTTAAATATGATCATTTTGGGGCCTGGGCAATAATAGAGCAGGTAGGGTACCTGCCTTGATACAGGTGACCTGGATTGGATCCCAGAGGACTCACATGGTTCCCCAAGTGCCACCAGAAGTAATTTCTGAATACTACTTGTGCACCACCCCCACAAAAAAAAGTAAACCTAAAAACATAAATAACATTAGAATTTCTTTTTCTATATGTATTATGGAGACTCACAGACATGGGACAGAGCTGCTACTAGCTCTCCCTGTGCCCAGCCGCTCACGAGGCGCCCGGGAGGGATGGCGGGTTCTAGCCCTGGCCCGCCACCCCAGCAGAGCCTCACAACCAGCCAGACAACAGACAACCCCCCACTCCATGAGGGCCTCCATTTTCCACATCTGGACTTCCCCCTCATCAGAACTCCACCCAGAAGACCAGCTTATCAAAGCCTGGCTCACTCGGCTGCTTATGCGGCTGCGCGGTTCATCAATAAATGCTGAATTTAGAGATGACTACAAGAATATGCTACCCGCACAGCAGAGCCTGGCAAGCTACCCATTTCGTATTTGATATGCCAAATACCAGTAACAATTATAGACCTCATTCCCATGACCTGATGGAATGGTTTGAGGCTCTTTATCTTCCTGGAGCAAGCAGGTGCCCTTGGGCTCTACTTGCATGAGACAGGTCATATGGAGATGTTACTGGTGCCCGCTCGAGCAAATCGATGATGAATGGGAAGACAGACAGTGATATGTATTATAAGAAAATGGCACTGACTATATGACACGAGGGTCAGCTTGAGAGAAACATGATAAAGACGAAGTTCTACAAAACATCCACAGGATTCCATCATAAGAATCCATCACATAACACCCTCAAAAACTATTTTTGGTAGATTATAGAACCTGAAGTCAGGTTAGAGTGGATCAAGGATACGCCAGTTTTGGGGATAAACTGACAAAAATGGAAGGTAGAGACAACTCTTTGGGCAAGTTTGGCCTTGATGGAACAAGGCAATAAAGTGGGAAACAGGAAAAGCTTAGGGTTGTGAGAGAAGTTTTGTTGTTCTATCAATGAAGAGTCTCCAGCCTGCAGGAGATTCAGAGAGAAATATCCGCTGAGGAGGAAAAATCGGATAGAACAATAATTGTGAGGCCAGAGTTGATGTGAGTTTCTGTGCAGAGGTGGGAGCAGATAAGGGGAGAAAAGGTTCCTCTGGAAAATGGCAGCAAAGATGGCAGGGATGGATGCAAAGGAAGGTCAGGTTTGTATTTTTGTTGAGAAAAGGAAACCACCTGCTGACCTCAGTTTTCTCTGAGAACATAAGCTGAGAGAATCAGGCTGGGGGCAGGAGTAAAACTGGAGACCCAGTGAAGGGATTGAGCTGGCACAAGTAAAACTGAAATTTATCACAAATAAATTTGCAATTCACTGTTTTTTATTTTATTTATTTTTTTTTTTGCTTTTTTTGGGTCACACCTGGCAATGCTCAGGGGTTTCTCCTGGCTCTGCACTCAGGAATTACTTCTGGTGGTGCTCAAGGGACCATACGGGGATTGAACCCGGCCAGCATGAGCCGGCCACATGCAAGGCAAATGCCCTACCCGCTGGGCTATCGCTCCAGCCCCTTAAATTTTTTAAAATAAAAGTAGGGTGAAAAGGTAAAAAAAAATGTGAGGGAAGAAAAGACCATGCAGGGCTGGAGCGATAGTCCAGCGACATGCCTTGCATGCAGTGGCCAACCTGGGTTTGACCCCGGGCATCCCAAATGGTCCCGCAAGCAGCACCAGGTGTAATTCTAAGTGCAGAGCCAGGAGCAACCCCTGAGCATTGCCACGTGTGACAGAGAGAGAGAGGAGAGAGAGAGAGAGAGAGAGAGAGAGAGAGAGAGAGAGAGAGAGAGAGAGAGAGAGAGAGAAGCCATGTTGTGAGGGAGAAAAGGAGCGATGAGGGGCCGGAGCGATAGCCCAGCAGGTAAGGTGTTTGCCTTGCACGCGGCTGGCCTGTGCTCTATCCCCAGCATCCCATATGGTCCCCACAGCACCGCCAGGAGTAATTCCTGAGTGCCGAGCCAGGAGTAACCCCTGAGCATTGCTGGGTGTGACCCAAAAAAGAAAAAAGAAAGAGTGATGAGCATAGATCAAAATTACTGGTCAGAACCATTTGAGGCTTGGAATTTCTAAACATAGAGTAAAACCAACCTACCCTCTAGTGTGACTTTCTCTGAAGGTGGCATTGTTTGGGCATGTGCATAACCAGAGCAGAGAGCTGGGCTCATATAAAGTCCAGGCTTTGCTGGAAAGCTAGTATGGGTGCTCAGCAGATTACAAAGAAGACTGTGTGTGTGTGTGTGTGTGTGTGTGTGTGTGTGTTTAGGAGGGGGAAGGGACAAGAAAACAGGTCTCTACCTAGATATGATTGCCTAGCTTACAAACTCTGTATCCCAGGTCACAACTCACCAACTCCAGCACTGATCAATGAAGTCACATATGTCAATTAACGTTGTTCTTCAATAGATCAGACAATAAAAATATGAATTAAATATGCCTCATTTATCCTGTGATGGCAGCACGGCTGCCATAACAAATTCCTAAAGATGAGTGGAATAAGTCATGTTCAGGCTTAGCATATTCTTCCTGTTCTCATTGGCCCATAAAGCATGTCTCCTTGGTCCCTTCCCTCAGGGGGAAATAAAAGAACCTGTAACATGGTCCTCCCGCCTCCCCTGGCAAATAAATGGGAACTTGCAGAAGACCCACCCACCATTTCGTAACTAGGGACCAGGCAAACCTTTATGTTCATATTTGGGCACGTACTGTTGAAAGAAACAAAGGCCCAGAACACCAAGGTGGCAACCAGCTTTGAAGGTAATTTTCCTTTTCTCTGAACCTGAAGCCTAAATTTATGCTTACTTTAAATATTCTTTCTGTCCTTTTATTTTTTCCAAGTTTCTTTTACAAAGTAATTCTGTACTAATAAGCCAGAAAGCAGTGAGGAATAAATGATTTATGGCAAATTCTGGAGACAGAATTTGGGATCTGGGAGCATACCAGCTTTCTCCCGGCTTCTACTGGCTCTGTGTTCAGGGATTACTGCTGATGTTGTTTGAGGAACCATATGTGATGTCAGGAATAGAACTCAGGTCAATTGTATGCCAAGGCAAGCACCTTAACCCCTATCTTGCCAGCCCTTGGGTCAATTATTTTTCACTTTGATAGCAAATAAACTAGAGACCTTTATATCACAGAATAACCTAAGAATGTGAGCCCATAAATGAGTCAAAGTAAGTATTAACAATGAAATAGATGTACCTTAAAACAAAAATTAACAGAAACCATGACAGCTGCTGTGTAACACAAGAGAAATCTGTCATGAAATGTTGCAGCTAGAGCCTCTGCATCTGCCCTGGATTGCCTCCTGCAGGTCACTTCAGATAGAGGGGTAGTCTAAATGTGGCAGTTTATCTGACCATATATTCTGTACTAGCTGGTATAAATATTCTCTCATGCTACCACAATCATCGTGGGACTAGCTAGATCTTACCAGCATATTTACCTGGCCACGCTGGATCTCTAAGTGATTAGCCCAGAGAGAAATGCTGTTTGCCTCCAAGCAAGCAAGCATGGCTCCCTGATAACTCAAAGACAACTAAAACACAAAACTACCGTGAAGTAGACGAGACTCTTGTGAAGGCTTGGAGAAATATTTAACTGGCATTAGTATTAGTCTTTGGTACAGAGACATGCCATCTCAGAAACCCCCTTCTCTACCCTATAAAGGCATTTCCAGGCAGATCTTGGCTCAAAACATTAGCATATAATAGGGCCTAGGTGAAGTGCTGGGAGAAATTACCTGAGGGCATTTGACCCTCCCTGCTTCCCATAATAGTGGGAGGTCTGAGTTGCAGGGGTATAAAACCAGCTCTCTCTCTCTCTCTCTCTCTCTCTCTCTCTCTCTCTCTCTCTCTCTCTCTCTCTCTCTCTCTCTCTCTCGGTGAGCTCGCACCCTTCTTGGGAGTCTTGTCTTTGTCTCCTCTTTACAGGGCCTTCACACGTGGTGGCCGCCATCTTGGCCTACACGTGGCTGGGGTTTTAGCCTGGAAACCTAAGCACCGGGTTTTTCCTATTGTTGATTTGTATGCCTGAACCTGTGATAAGTAAAGCATTTTAAAACCTGCACCGGATTCCTGAGTTTTCATCCATTCCCCTCCTGCTCGGAGGTAGAAGGGAACTCGCTTCCCGACACTGTCGGGACCCTGGTGGCGTTCCCTGACAATGAAACACAGCCATGGCAGACTAGATTTCAGAGTCAGGTCCCCAAGCAAAGGGAATCTTCGATGAAAGCCCATTTGCGATCACAGTCATATATCCTGTTAGCAGTGGGCTGAAGAAGCTTATCAAGAGAGAGCATTACATACCCATCCTCCATACAGGCGTTACACACCCATCCTCCATACAGGTGTTACACACCCATCCTCCATACAGGCCTTACACACCCATTCTCCATACAGGCCTTACACACCCATTCTCCATACAGGCATTACACACCCATCCTCTATCGGGCCTTACACACCCATTCTCCATACAGGCGTTACACACCCATCCTCCATACAGGCATTACACACCCATCCCCATACAGGCGTTACACACCCATCCTCCATACAGGCATTACACACCCATCCCCCATACAGGCATTACACACCCATCCTCATACAGGTGTTACACACCCATCCTCATACAGGTGTTACACACCCATCCTCCATACAGGTGTTACAAACCCATCCTCCATACAGGCCTTACACACCCATCCTCCATACAGGCATTACACACCCATCCTCATACAGGTGTTACACACCCATCCTCCATACAGGTGTTACACACCCATCCTCCATACAGGCGTTACACACCCATCCTCCATACAGACGTTACACACCCATCCTCCATACAGGCATTACACACCCATCCTCATACGGGTGTTACACACCCTCCTCCATACAGGTGTTACACACCCATCCTCCATACAGGCGTTACACACCCATCCTCCATACAGACGTTACACAACCATCCTCCATACAGGCATTCTCTCTGCTGTTACCTCCAGGCAGACTTCACACTGGTAGTAGAACATGTTAAATTGTCGGCCAGTGCCTCCAGTCATTTTTTCTGCCCCATCTGAATATATGCACTTTTAGAGAGAGAGCTTGCATGAGAGAGAGAAACAGAAGTCTGCAATTTTAGACCAGCATGTACTTCAAAATCAGAAGTAAATGAATCGCATGACTGGAAGAGTGAATGAAAGAGTAAATTTAAATTTAGTGCAAACAAGACAGGAAATTTGTTTAAATGTCTCCATCTTGGAGACTCAGGAGACTCAAAGGACTAGAGGTCAGGCTGTTCCCCCGTGAGGCCCCAAGTCTGGTCCCAGAAACACCACGTGAGGTGCTAGAGGCACTGAGCATTGCCGGGTAACATGAGAGTTACCCACTGACTACTCTAAAAACAGTTTCTTCTTCAAAGGCATCGTGGAGGGGCCGCAGTGAGAAGGAATACGCATGAGTGCCACTCTTTCATCAGGAAACTCAGACATATGTCTTAAAATGTTAAGTATCCCTCAACACAGCAATCTCATATCTATGTCCTATTATCTTGAAGACACATTCATACATCTGCACAAAGATGCAGGGATCAGCATTTTAAAAGTACGTAGTATCTATAAACAAGGTGTTATTAAGTTATTATATTCCTATAACAAAACACTGTGTATCATTAAAAAGAATACAGCAAATATTACATGCAAAGACTTCCCAAAAGTGTGTGTATGGGGAGGGGGAGTAAAGCATATAAGATTAATACTAAAATGGAGGTCTGTAAATTAATTACAAACAGATATTTATATGCCAGTTACATATAGCACAGATATACGAAAAACAGTCTCTGAATATGAACACTAATATATCTGGCTCATTTGGAAGCACAGATACAGTGATACATTACACAGAGTTTGTGAGACCTCTGAAGAATTAGATACAATTGTTAGAAGTCATTCATCTATGCTCTGACCATTCAAGTGCTCTAAGCTCATTGGTAAGGTAGCAAATAAACTGAGCTTGTCTCACAAACATTCATCACTTTAAAAAAAAATAACAGTCATCAACTCTCATACACTGTTGGAAATCTAAGTTATTACAGTATCTATGGAGAATGGTAAGGAGATTCCTTTAAAACCTAAAAATAGGAAATAACTTATTACCCAGCAGTTCCAATCTGAGATATTTCACCAAATAATATGAAAACACTAGTTTAAAAGAATTTAAGTATCTCTATGTTCAGAGAAACATCATTCACAATTGCCAAAACATGTCATCAGCCTAAATTTCCATGCACAAACAGATAAAGTTGGGAGAGACATACACTGGATGAAATACTGTCACTGTCATTCCGTTCATCATTGATTTGCTTGAGGGGACACCAGTAACATCTCCATATGTCCTGTCTCATGCTAGTAGAGCCCAAGGGCATCTGCTTGCTCCAAGAACATAAAGAGCCTCAAACCATTCCATCAGGTCACGGGAATAAGTACTCAACTAAATTTTTTTAGACAACATACTGCATTCTGTGACATACAGGTAAAACTTACAGTGAATATATGCTAAGTCAGAAAGTGAAAGATGCTTAGTGGACAGTTTCATTCATTTGTGGGATAAAAACCACCAAAGCAAATGAACTGGTAAATATGGTAGGGGATGAGGGGGAAGAAAGCAAACACCTTCAAAACTGGTTGACCGTGACCACACAAATCAGCATCCTTATTAAACGTGTGCATGCACACGTATACAGGCACAACCGTCCATCCGTGGCTCTGTAGCTTGAAGGCAAACCAGGGTTTGAAAGAAAAGAAACACCAAGTCAACACCAATCCACCCTCATGTGGGAACATTTCAAACCCTACGGGGCCTCCTCCCTGCATTAAATAAACCAGTCCAGTTTAGTTTCTGATGTATGACTAAATCCAAGCATAAGGCTGAGTCACAGGCCTCCAGGATATACTATTAAGCAAAATGACTCTGACCACAGTCTTACAGTCTAACCTTTCCAATTACAGGAGCATTAACCATTTAATATAATGAAAACAACAGACCCGTTAATTCTAATTCAAAATCCCAACAATGGGGGAAAAAATAGCTACTACTCACCTCCACATTAACATTAGTAAAAAACTGGTCACCTACTAGAAAATATGCAAAATAATATGCTCCTAAAACATTCATTCAGAATAAATTTTGTCCCACCTAGGTAATATATTAAATTGTGCCATGAATCTCAAAAGGGGGTTTAAATAGGGGGTGGAGAGGTAGTTTAGGGGTTGAAGCATTTGCCTTACCATGCAGCAGACCCGTTTGATCATATATGGTCTCTCAAGCCACCAGGACTCATCCTTGAGCACAGAGCCAGGAGTAGCTCAAACCCCACTCCAACCAAAATAAAGGATACTTAAGTAAATGAATAGGATACACTGAAATAAGAATATGACAAGGTAGAAACCAGTAGGTGGAAATCTTGCTCTTGCAAACACACAGCACTACTACATATTTTGGGCTGACCTGTCCTCTACCAATCCGGTAAGTTCACCTAGCCCAACCATACATTTTGATCTGTTCTTTCTGGCCTCCAGGTTCGCATTCGTGTCTGTTCCTGCTCAGGCAAACAAGTTTTGATTCTGAGCAATCGGAGGTTAGCAAGTACTGCTGTTTGGGAACCTTTATCAATGCATTAGGCCAGATATCCAGAGGGAAAGAACAGTAACTTCAGACAACTCCAGAGGCTTCAAGCTGGGCTTCAAGCAAGACTTCAAGCTGGAAGTGAGAGCTTTCTCTTCCAGAAAGCAGCACATCCATTTTCCTGTGATGTCTGAGCACACTCTAAAGTACTTACTCATCAAGCATTAGTTGTCGCATCTTTTCAGATTTTAAGAAGCACCATGATTTACAATACTGTGAATGGTCAGTTTCATCAGACAATATTTAATACCACACCTTCCTCCAGAGTGTCCACTTTCCTCCACCACTGTCCCTGGGTCCCCTACCAACCAACCACCACACCCCCATCTTCAGTAAGCCCAGTTCTATAAATCAGTCTTCAGGTTCTATGATCTTTAGCCATTTGTCATTCCCATGTTTTGTTTCTTAAGAGGAGGAAAAGATCAAAAGGCTGTCACAGAATGATCTCTCGTGTATGAACAAATGCCGGCCTATGAAAGAGACCATTCTGTGTCACCCTTTGATTTAAATTCACCAAACCCAGTCCGACTTGCTATTCTTTTCAATGAAAGGCAGTTAGGAGGCAACAATAAGGTTTATTTAGCTTAAGAGTTCTTACCAGCTGTCGATTTTAGTGAAAATAGTTCAATATACTTTTAAAACATCTGAGTACACAAGCAAAATAAGCAGGAACTACCTGCATATATACGTGTGTGCAGTGTGTACATATATATGTACACACATTGTGTACACACACGTATATATGTGCATATTTTTTTTTTTTTTTTTGGGTCACACCCGGCGATGTTCAGGGGTTTCTCCTGGCTCTGCACTCAGGAATTACTCCTGCCTGTGCTCAGGGGAACATATGGGATGCCGGGATTGAACCCGGGCGGCATGGGCAGGCCGCATGCAAGGCAAACGCCCACCCGCTGGGCTATTGCTCCAGTCCCATGTGTGTAGTATTTTTATTGGAATCCTTTTCATTAAAAACTGATCATAACTGGGGCTGGAGCGATAGCCCAGCGGACAGGGCGCTTGCCTTGCACAGGGCCGCCCATGACGGCCTGGGTCCGATCCCGGTATTCCATATGGTCTCCCGAGCACTGCCAGGAGTAATTCCTGAGTACAGAGCCAGGAGAAACCCCTGAGCATTGCCGGGTGTGACCTAAAAAGAAAAAAAAAAAAAAAACCTGATGATAACAAACAAACATTAAAGAGTTAGTCTGTGCCAGTCTATGCCATCTGGTGCCAGGTACTGCACTGCCAGCCTATGTTAGGCAGCTCCAGATGGTGCCAACCTTGTCAGGCACTGCCAGCCAAGAAGCAGCAGTCCTGTAAAGACTGTGCTCCCGCCCAGTCAGGAGAACTGGTGTGTGCAACTGAAGGCCTCCACTTGATGGTCATTTGCCTCAGCAGCAAGGGGAAACTGCCACAAGGAGAGACTGTCATTTTATTTTGGTTCTTTATCTCCCATGAATGAAATCATCCAGTATTTGTGGCTTATTTCAGTTAGCTTACTGGTTCATTTGCTTATTCATTAACGCATGATGAGGATGGCCCCGCCCCCCAATATTTCTCTCTCAAGCTACCCCTGATCCATGCCTGGAGATTAATCCCAGCAGTGCTTAGCGAACAAAGCAGTGGCAGCGATCCTTGAAGTAGGGTCAGCCACATACAAGGGAGCAGCTTAGTCCCTCCAGCCCGATGCTGGTTTACTTTTAAATGAGTGATACTATTTTCTACTTCAGAGAAATCTTTGTAATTCTACTTAGACATACACATTTGCCACATAAGAAAAAATACATACCTATTTCCATCAATTTCAATAATCACAAGGCTCTTTCTGCTAAGCCCTCACTTCCTCTTATGATGCCTCTCAAATAAGTATGCCACATGGTGACTTAATAGTCCAACAGAAACCAAATCATCATATTACCTTAGCTTTTTTTTCTTACACTCAAAGAAAATGCATATAAATTATAACACTTGTTATCAAAAATCCAACTAATTTATTAAATGTGGGAAATGGTAATGGCAGATTAAAACTCACCATTGAATGAATACACAAAGAGACTTAAGTGATAAACCTAAATATCTGCAGGGCTAGCCACAATGTGTAAAAGAAGAGGGAGAGAGATGCAGAGAGAGAGAAAGAGAGAAAGAGAGGAAACTGGGGCTACCTGCTATTGAGGCAGCCTGGGGGTGGGCGGGAGGGGTGGGGTACATTGGTGGTGGAAATGGGGCACTGGTGGAGGGATGGGTGCTGGAATACTGTATTACCAAGAACCAATTATGAACACCTTTGTAATTGTATGGCTCACGGTGGTATAATAAAAGATTTTTAAATTTTTTAAAAAAAATCCAACTAAGTGCTCACATCCTTACAGCAAAAGGCAAACATGCCACAAAATTGATAGTAATAATCAAGTAAAAACTGCTAAGAAATTTTTCCCTAAGTGTGATTATTAGTGTGTAATGTCAAAAAATCTGCCAATATTGTTCTTTTGTTTCTTCTGCTTTTAAATCACAGCACCGAACAGTAAAAACATGCAGTTTTATCTCATCCATTTAATTGTTACAGACTTGCAAGAAATGTAGTCATCGTTTTTTTAATATAGAAGAAAAAACTACATGAACTATATGAAGTCTGAGAACTTCAGCAAAAAGAGAAAAGTTTCTTCTAGTGAAAAAAAAATCACAGCAGTAATTTATTAGGCACCAGATAACTTAAAAACTTTCCACAACAAAAAAAAAAATTCTTGCAAGTATTTAAACCTAACATATAGTATTGTATTATGTTATATAAAACTAACATAAACCAACAAAGGAATTCAGCAAACCACAAAGTTCAATGCTGAAGTAAGAGGATTTTTTTTTGTTTTTTTTTTTTGTTTGTTTGTTTGTTTTTGCTATTTGGGTCACACCTGGCGATGCTCAGCGGTTACTCCTGGCTCTGCACTTGGGAATTACTCCTGGCAGTGCTGGGTGACCATATCATATGTCAGGGATAGAACTCAGGTTGGCTATGTTCAAGGAAAATGCCCTACCCACTGGACTATTGCTCCAGCCTCAGTTAAAGCATTTTTTAAAAAAATAATAGTTCTTCCATCGAAAGTCACTCTCACAAGATTTATTCTCTTCTAAGACAACACATACTCTGTAATGTTAAGCTTCTCAAAAGTTTTTGATGCATACTGTAACTTACTAAAGTACTGAGAAAAAATGCATGGCATAGGTATGTAGCAATTTGTTCTTTGTAACTACAAAAAAGACAATGCTTAGAAATCTAAATTAGATTAGTCAGCTTCTAAATGTTTTTCTTCTACCTAAAAACTTTGAAAGAGCTAATCTGTCATGATGGCTCATGACATAAATATATAATCCAAATATGTTTATTCAAAGACAAAGATCTTATCATCCCCATCACAGAATGTGACCAGCTGCCCTGCCTTCTAATGTCCACATGCTTTAAATTACGTGGAAGTGTAGAGTGATAATCATAATGCCTGTAACCACTAAACCATTCTGGCACCATCACTTAAGGAATCTTGGTACTTTCTTTTGGACAAGCATAAGTAAACGGATACTGTTTTTCTCTTTAATTCAGTAACCTACACCCATCTCTAGTGAACTGCTATTCAACAAAGAAAGGAGACTGTTGTGTTTAAAGGGGCATTTTGAATTAACTGCAATTTTGCAGGGGCTGAAGTTTCCAAAATGAAAAACTGGAGAAAGAGAAGTCAGGAGAAGAAGGGAATGAAAGGAAGAGGTGGAAAGGAGAGGGGGCGTGCTGGGGGAGACAGAATTTCAAGTGAAACACGTGGGCTGGAATCAAAGCTCTGCAGCGTATTACCAAAGGACCTGGTGACTGTTAGGCGCTCATCAGTAACACTGAGAAAATGATTTCTTCTCTGGGAGACAGCTGTGAGATCTGACTATAGTAATACATTTAAAACTTAAAAAGTACCTCGTGTACAGAAAGAATACAGAATGTAAACCACCCTGGGAAAATCGCTGTTTTCATTTTGATTATACAAATTTCTCAGTTTGTGGAGTATACAGTTTAAGTATCGACTATCAATTTTCAAAATATATGAGAAAATGTTTCTAGCAATGAGAATAACTGAGATTCAAAAAAAACACAGTTTCCAATAAGTAGTTTCTAGATCTTTAGCTCCTTGGAAAGCAATAGGAGCGCAAGGACTCTCCATGGCTGCCATTTACTAGCTGTGTGTGTCAGTTTCCACTTCCTAATATAAGCTGTCAATCTCCCTTTAGAGGTACTGTGAGAATTGAAAGAATACATGCGAATTAATTAGGGCTTTACCTGGCTTTTAGGTACAATGTAAACAATTAGTAGTAATTCTGACCAGGAAACTGTTTCATCATTGAAAAGTCATTGCTAAAATCAGCTACCCACTAGAGTAACTAGACCAGGAGCCTATAATTTGGAAATTTGTGAGTTCTTTAGCAGAAATAAGCCCTCATCAGTTGTCCAAATACACAATTCTACTAAGTTACGTGTAGATTCTGCATTAGAGATGTATTTTGTATTTTGCTACCAGGCAAAATACAAAAACATATTGTATCTGTATGCCTATATGAGTGCACTACAGCTCAGAGTGATGATCTCTGAGTGGTGGAAATAAGTTATCTTCACTTGCCCACATTTTCTTTTATTTCCTACCATGCATATAGGTCATTTCCTAATGAATAAAAGAAAGAGTATTTGAAAATGATAGCAAAATACCTCACATATGTCTCCAGGGAATAGGTCGCCAATTCCATACCTGTATCTATGAATGATGGCATTGAACAGTTTTCCATCTCTCCAGCAAGTAGTGAAATTTTCACACCGAATTCCAGCATAGCCCTCCGTTGCCTGCTGAGTCCAGAGTAACAATCTCTCTTTTGCAGACATGTCTTCTGACTCTCCAGTAACATGGATGTCTGATATCTAAATAACAGAAAGGAGGCAGAGCATTAGAAAGGAAACTGAGTAGGAAGTTGCTCATTAAAAAAGGAATCTTGAGCCAGAGCAAATAGGCCACCATATAACGCGTTTGCCTTGCACAGAGTCGACCGGGTTTGATTCCTCGGCATCCCATATGGTTCCCTGAGCACCACCAGGAATAACTCCTGAGTGCAGAGCCAGGAGCAGCCCCTGAGCATCACCAGGTGTGACACAAAATAGGAAAATAAAAAGAAAGGAATCTTAATGCAAATTAAGAGCGATTATGTACCAAGTACTTTAAAAACACAACTCTTCCTTGCAAACTAAGTATATTTTTAAAATTTTTTTTGTTACAAAAATGTTCATGTTTGGATTTAAACTAAGTATATTTTTTGTACTCTATACATATGAAAACTAAGTTTCAATGAGGTTAGATCAAAATAATCGAGTACACAAACCCAAGAAATTAAACTCTGTTATGCTCACAGCACTGAAAATTCTATACACTTTACATTTTGTATTAGCCCCATAGCATCGAAAATTCAAAATACTGACATACAAAATAATGAAATACCGACACAGAAATTTTGTATTATCCTTACAGCACTGTTCCCCTTTATATGTCTGAGTTGTTATTTTATTATTATTGTTATTGTTGTTAGTATTACTATTACTCTGGGGCAAACCTCAACAGTACTTGGGGGATACACATAGCAGAGATGGTATCTGACTCCACATGAAAAGCATGTGCTTCAGTCCTTAGAACTATCTCCCCAGCTCCCAGGATAATATTGTAAATGGTGCTACCTAAAATAAACAAATTAAACTTTTTTGAAACGATTTATAACTCAACGTTCTGCCTGCTGCTCCACCAGATGAGGCCTGTATCCAGCTGATATCACTGAGCCTATTCTAGAAAGGGAATCCTTCCCTTCTGATGGATCCGAGCAGCCGCCACACCCGATCTGCGCCAAATTAAGGGCCCACATCACAGCTCCTGAGGCGACAGATCTACCAACAAATGACATGCTGCTCACAGCTATGCATCCCATCGTTCTGTGAGGAAACCCAGAGAAGACAAAGAGCAAACCCAGCCTAATCCCTCAGGCTCTTTCAAGGGGTTAAATGAGGACTCATTCCGAGCACAGAAAGAACACCAGAAAATCAATGGGGAAACACATAGAAGCCCACCAAGTTCAATGAATAGAAACATCACTGAAGACATAAATAACGCCAACCAGCTCACTAAATCCTCAACTTCTTTAGCTGACACCATGATGAGGATGAGCAATGAGCTCAAAGATAGGATGGCGCAGGCAGTCAGGAAAGTACGAGAAAGTATGAGATGAATTTTTTAAATGACTATAATCAGAAATGACAGAAATAAAGAGCAAGGCAGGTGATATTAAATACATAATTATAAATAGTTTTAAAACTCTCAATGAAAAACAGAATAGTAGAATAACATCCGCTGAGCAAAAGATCTCCAAGATGAGAAGGAGGAAACAGCTAGGAAACAAGATGGAAAACAGTCTGAAAAGAATAAACAGCATACCACATACCTATGGGATGAGTTCAAAAGGAAAAAATGTAAGAACCATCAGACTGCTGTAGAACAGGAAGGAAAATTTTATGAAAGAACTATAAATAAATCATCAATAAGAATTTCCAGAGTTCAGTCTGAACTTTCCCAGGTGTATAGGGACCAAGATCCAAGAGGCCTGAAGAGTACCAGCAAAAATAGACCCAATTAATAAAACACCTAGACACATTATACTCAAAATGACAACGAAGACATAGACAGAATACTGAAAGCAGCAAAAAAGCAGTAAAGGAACTTATATAAGAAAGCTCGTTAGGGGCCAGAGCGATAGCCCAGTGGTAGGGCGTTGCCTTGCACGCAGTCGGCCTGTGCCGGCCGGGTTCGATCCCGGCATCCCATATGGTCCCCGAGCACTGCCAGGAGTAACTCCTGAGTGCAGAGCCAGGAGAAACCCCTGGAGCATTGCCGGGTGTGACCCAAAAAAGAAAAAAAAAAAAAAAAGAAAGCCCGTTAGTAGTACAGTAGATACACTGGCAGAGGGATGGATGTTGGTGCACTGTATGACTGAAACCCACTCGCGGAAGCTTTGTTTACTGTGTACCTCACAGTGATTCAATGAAAAAAGAAATTACAGCAGATCTGTGAAGTAAGACCCTAAAACCTGGAAGAGTAATGGAGAACATAGTACAAAAGTTCAATGAAATTAAAACCTCACCAAGAATACTCTATCAAGCTAGATTATCATTCAAAGTTGAAGGAACTATACAGTTACATGGAAAGGCAGCAGCTTAGGGAATTCACAGCCTAAACATAAGTTTTGCAGAAAGTATTAAAAGAGCTCCTTTGAGAACAGGAGAAAATTCCTGGCATAAATCATTGTGTATGGCACTCGCTAGTATGGTACTCTCACTTGATCACTTGACATCCCATTATTCATTGATTTGCTCGAGCGGGCGCCAGTAACATTTCCATTTGACCCTATCAGGTGCCAGTGTAGCCCAATGGCATCTGGTTGCTTCAGGAATACAAAGTGCCTCAAACCATTCGTTCATGGTCTTGACAAAGAAGTCTGACCATCTTGTAGGTGGATGGCCACATAATCTTTTGACATCCCGTGGGATCCAGTCGGTAACGGCCTAGTCCAGCGGTCGTCTCCAAATTCCATTACATGTTCAGCCCATCTGATTTCCGATGCCTTGGCAAATGAGACAGCATCCCTGACTCTGGAACAGTGACGGAGGTCAGAGCTCGGATTCCTTCTTTCACTTGAGTGAGGTGTGATATTCCAAGCATAGCTCTTTTGATTCCTCTTTGGGAGACCCAAATAGCATTCTCATCCTGCTTTCGTAGGGCCCAGGTCTCTGAGGCATATGTTAATGCAGGGAGAACGGTGGAGTCAAAGAGATGTGCCCGGAGCCGGAGGTTCTTTGTCCTTTTAGCTATTTCTTTGATGCTTTTGAAGGCATTCCATGCCGCTCTTTTCCTCCTATGTGTTATGTGTCCTAGGTATACATAACTGCTGCATTCAGAGATATTTATTCCACTGAGAGTGAATGGTGCCTCTGGAACTAGTTCATTTTTCATGAACATAGTTTTCTTCAGATTCAGCTGTAGACCAATCTTTCCACATTCTCGGTCAAAGTCAGCCAGCATTTGTGCCGCTTGGCTAATGTTTGGTGTTATTAGCACGATGTCATCAGCGAAGCAGAGGTGGTGTAGTTGCCAATCGTGTATCTTCACTCCCATTCCTTCCCATTCTAATTGTCTCATGATGTTCTTGAGGGTGGCGCTGAAGAGTTTTGGTGAAATGGTATCACCCTGATCGAACCCCTCTTTTGACATCGATGATCACTTCTTTGTAGAATGGTGAGATCCTGGTGGTGAATCCGTAATACAGCTCACAAAGGATCTTGATGTATTGGGTTTGAACGCCCTGTTTGGCTAGGGCTTCGATGACCGCTTCGGTCTCCACAGAATCAAAGGTTTTCTCTTAAATCAATGAATGTGAGACAGAGCGGAATCCTGAACTCCCTACACACTTCAATGAGCTTGGTTACAGTGTGGATATGGTCGGTTGTGCTGAATCCTTTTCGAAAGCCAGCTAGCTCGCATGGTTACTCTTCATCTAATGTTCTGCCAATCCTGTTCAGGATGACTCGAGTGAACAGCTTGTAGATGACAGACAACAGGCAGATGAGGCAATAGTTGCCAATGTTGTGGATGTCTCCCTTCTTGATCAGTAGAACTGTCCTGCTGGTTTTCCAATGGTTGTACTCTACTAGATCAAAAAGGTTAACAATATCTAGCAATCAATCACAAGTTGACTTTTATTGATTTGTTTTCTGATAAGTCTATTTGCCAGTCTCTTACATCGCAATGGAGAAACTAACGTAAAAGAAATTTATTATATGCCTGCCAGGAAGCAGGCTGGGGTGGCGGAAACTGGTGATCTGGCGGATAGAAGGGAACACTGGTAGGGGGATTCTTGTTGGAACATCATATGCACGAAACAGCTCTATTATGAATGTTTACAAATCATAGTGTCATAATTAAAAATGTTTTAAATATTACCATGAGGGAAAACACATTTAAAACTATGTAAGCTGGGGCCAGAGAGATAGCTCAATGCACACATTTCATAAGTGAGACACAGATACAATCCCTGGTACTGAATATGGTCCCTGGAGCACTTCCAGGAGCAACTCCTGAGCATCAAGGGAATAGTCCCTGAACCCTAATGGGTATAACCCCCAAAACTAATAATGATAATGATGAAGCAATGTAAAAAAAAATGCCTGCTCAAGTTCAAAAGGATAAAAAAATTAAACCTACTAATTAATATAGATTATTACCTACAGAGGAGAATTTGACCCAACAGTATTTTGTGTAAATAACAGGGGGAAAATAGGACCCTCATCTGTTAATGAAATTATCCAATAATTGGCCTTAAATCTGATTTTATCCTGAGTCCTTATTCAGCTTGCTCAACAAGAAACCATTTCTTTCTGATTTTTCCTTATACTTTGTTTTCAACATACTTTTTGAAAACTTCTTTCAATAAAATAAATAAATAAAACATAATGTTAATATAGTGTAAAATAAGAAAACAGGTCAGCAGTTTGCACAATTCACATTTTCCCAAGACTCTAATAAAGCTCCGACTTAATCTGCTGATAGTGATATTATGACACAAAGTGACTTTGTTAGGGGTCACACGGCAATTCCAAAGCTGAGGTTAATATCAACAAACAACTGTTCCCTCAAATCAGTTCAGGGCAAAAAGCCAAGGGATCAAGAAGACAGGTGGCCCGCCACGATCAGGAGGTGCAAATAAGAAACTGGAAACAAGACACAGGGAGGTATAAGCCATTTTGCCACAGGAAAGTAGAGTGTTTCGAGTTATGAAACTGGACATCCAGCTTTGGCTACTAGTGCAATGGCTTTGAATAATTCATTTCTTTTCTATGAGTCAACTTCCTTGTCAATAAAATTAGAAAGGCAGAGGTGGAAGCAGATACTGCTTAAAGCTCTTTTCAGTCTAAAGTCTTACTCAAGCTGCACATACAACACAGAAATCAGAGGTCAAAATACATAGACAAGCAACTTTAAGTTGAGAATAAAATACCCACGTAGAGACTAAAGAACACTTTTTTATGTGCAACGATGCTAAGCTTAACCAGGAAAACCCTTGCTCTTTTTCTTCCGCTGCCCCAAGATTCAGGGACATTGCTGAGATACAGGTCAAGAACAGTGCAGTGCTCCAAGCCCATGGCAGGCCTGAAGGACCACAACACCAGCCCTTGGAGACAGCAACAGAGACTGCAGCCCATCCCCTTTCTCAGGAGCAGCGGCCTGCCTTGCCACGTGGTGATCCATTCTCAGCCTTGCCTGAGTCACTCCTGAACAAATGAGGATGACTTGAAAGTGAAACAAAGCCTATCAACTTAATCATCTTTTGGGAAGAATCAGAGCATCTCTCTCCTATGAGGGGCTTAATGATATACAGCAAGGTAGGGACAAAGGGGGGAAAGGCAACATAACTGAGCTTGAGAAAGGGAAGTGTTGAAAGGGAAGTACATTGGGGTCTTTGGGGAAAGAGAGGGGTACAGTAGTGATGGAGAAGGTGAGCACAGCAGGATGGAATTATGCGCAAGGGAAACCATCATTCGCAATATTGTACATCACAGAACCTGTTCAATCAAAATAAAATCAAACGAGGCTGAAGAAATAGTGCATTTGTCTTATACACAATTGACTACAGTTCGATCCATAGCATCCCATATGGTCTCCAGATCCTCGCCAGGAGTGATCCCTGAGCACAGAGCAAAAGTAAGCTCTGAACATTGCCAGGTGTGGCCCCATTAAAAAAATAACAATTTTTCATAGAAACTACACACAAATTTCCAAAGCATGATTTTAAAAAGTGCCTGAACACATTAGATAATATACATACTAGGGCTTTTTTTGCTATTCTTTTAATGATGTGTGGGGAGAATATGATCATCACCAATATTCTTCCCTCTAACCAACCGGGATCTATTAGATTGAGAATAAAGTCCTTGTATAGTGAGACTAGGGAGAAGCAAAAAAGTTAACTTCATTTTCCTCCCAATTATCTTCTAGTAAAGAGGGACAAAAGACAATGCTTTTATGTATTTATTCACGTGGGGACCACATCAGCAGTATGGGGGGTGAGGGGGCGGTAATGAGGCCCCTCATAGTAATGGTCTCTGCGCTGATGCTTCACTCCTAGTGGTAGCCAGGGAACCATTTGATGCCAGAAACCAAGTCTGGGCCTCCACATGCAGAGCATGTGCTCTTCCCATTGAGATTACTCTCTGGATGAAAATGCTTTAAATGTGCTGATTCAAGGCCATCAAAATCTATGAAAATATGGGTGTTGATAGACCTAACCTGGGAATATGCTGTGAAAGAAAAGTTGAACCTCTAGGCAAAATTTTACAACCTCTTAGCCTGTACAAAATATAAAATCAACTGCTTTGGAAACCCATAATTACAAAGCAGGCGCCACACAGGTTGTATTTATAACAATACAGGGCAAAGGGAGATGAGGGGCATATTATTTTCTGCTGGGTCAAGAACATTCCATGCCTGTCGAGTCACAGAAGTGCATATCCATAACAAGGAAAGTCCGTACATTTTAACTAAATGGAACTAGTTAAAAGTTTGTGTACTGGGCCGGAGCGATAGCACAGCAGGTAGGGTGTTTGCTTTGCATGCAGCCGACCAGGGTTCGATCCCCGGCATCCCATATGGTCCCCTAAGCACAGCCAGGAGTAATTCCTGAGTGAAGAGCCAGGAGTAACCCCTGAGAGTGGCCAGGTGTGACTCAAAAAAGAAAAAAAAAGTTTGCGTGCTGTGCAATATGTAACCAGAAGAGGGATAGTTAAGGACCAGGAAACTATACACCTGAAAATGCGCTAAATGCTAACCATGAAAAAAAATTTCCATAAAAGTTTCCCAAAGAGTTAGTTTCAACTGCATCCAATTGATTACAATATAATGGATTTTAGTCACATTACAATACTCCTTATTGACACTCATGTATATGATTCTAATTCAAAATTTCAAAATCCATACTTGAGAGCCAGAGAGAACAATACCGGAAGTTAAGTGTTTGCCCCACATGCAGCTGACCGGGTTTAATCTCCAGCAGTTTGTATGGTCCCTTGATCAGAGAGCCAGGAGTAAGTCCTGGGCACAGCCAATTATACCACAAAATGAGAGCACAAAAACGAAAGATCAACTCATCACTTCATGCTACCTGGATTCAAATGCCAATCTAAACAGCTAATGGGATTACTACCTTCAGAGCATGTAGAAAACTATAAATGAGTTTGTCCCACCACAGTTTTATCAGCATTAGACTGCTGTTTGCAGTCCTCTCACCACTAGGCTGCCAATCAGTATCAAACACAAACAAAATACTTTAGACCAGAGTTCCTTTAGGAAACCTGACGCCCTCATGCCTCATGTCCAGATCATCACTGGCCGCCAACCAAATTCAAGTTCTTCCTGTCACTGGGCCTCACATGCCCTTATTTCATCTCTGCCTCAACTCTCCTGACCCAGCTTGCCACCGCTTTCAAACTTTCCAGAAATATCTCTTCCATGATTAGTAAACGCCTTACACCTCCAATACCTTACACAGCTTCTGCCTTCTGGTTGTGCTCCATGTTTTCCCTCATGCGGGAACTCAAGTTCCAGATCCTGAGCCAAGCCAATACACTCCAGCTCCCCCAACGATCCACAGCCAAGCATCTCTGCATACAAAAACCTCACTGTCTTACAATACAAGCCACTTTTGCTCTCCAATATCCTTCTTTGTGAAATTGGCCCAGTGTATTCCAAAGTTTTGGTTCTTAGTTGAGTGTATCCCTGCCACCACCTCGCACCCCATGCCCCCCAGCGCTTCGCCTCTCTCCTCTTCAGTAACTCACAGAGCTATTCAACAGGAACTAGACAGCTCGGATATTTCACGACTAACAGCTATTTCCTGCTCTTCTAGCACTTTCCGTGTCCTACCTGTAGCTACACTGATCATCACCAAGTCAACACCTCACAATTTGTCTCAAATCATCCACCTCAAGTCTTTTTTTTATTATTTTTTTAATTGAATCATTGTGAGATAAGGTTATAAAACTGTTAATGATTTTTTGTCATACAATGTTCCAATACTTGGCCCTCACCAGTGCACCACGTTTCCCACCATCAATGGCCTCAGTTTCCCTCTGCCCATCCTCTCTTCCCTGTCCTTGAAGCCTGTCTATGTGCCAGATACCTTTCTTCTCTCTCTCTCTCTCTCTTCTCTCTCTCTCTCTCTCTCTCTCTCTCTCTCTCTCTCTCTCTCTCTTCTTTTCCACAAACCACAGGCACAGTGATTTGCAATACTATTACTGAAATGGTATCATGCATATCACCTTACCCCCTTCGGTACTCAGTTCTGTCCAGAGTGATCCTTTTTGGACAATGGACAAACTATTATTGTCATCATAGTCCCTTCTCTGTCATGACTACACTCCCCTTCCCACTTGGTGGCAAGTTTCCTACCTATCAGCCCATGTTTCTATGTCTCTGGGTATTTCTTTTTTTTTAATTTTTTTATTTTTACAATTACAAAGATATACAATTAAAAGGTTCATATTTGGGTTTTGCTCATACAATGTTACAGCACCCATCCCGCCACCAGTGCCCATCTCCCACCACCAACGTCCCGGTTCCCTCCCCACCTCCCCCAGCCCTCCTCCATGGCAGGTTCTTTATTTCTTTCCCTTTCTCTCTCTTTCTGTTTTCCTTCCCTCCAGACTATGGATTACAGAACATACATTAAAGGGTTGTCATGTGTATCATTTTGCCTCTATTTAACGCTCAGTTCTAGGTTGGCATTAGTACCCTCGACAATTGTTAGCACACTGTTCCATTTTCTGTCTTACCTAGCCTCTGACTCCCACACGTTTGTGATAATTTCCACCTTTGACAAGACCTCCTGATATATGTTTCACTTGACCTTGGATATTGGTATCATAATATGTACCTATATATTTATGTTATGCAGATAAATGCAGTCATTCTGTATCTGTCTCTCTCCTTCTGGCTAATTTCGCTCAACATAATCTTCTCCATGTCCATCCATTTGTAGGCAAATTTTATAACTTCATTTATCCTAACAGCTGCATAGTATTCCATTGTGTAGATGTACCAAAGCTTCTTTATCCAGTCATCGATTTTCAGGCACTCTGGTTGCTTCCAGATTCTGGCTATTGTGAATAATGCTGCTATGAACATAAAAGTAGGGATGGTGTTTCCGCTGCGTATTTTTGGCTTCCCAGAGTAGATTCCCAGAGTGGTATGGCTGGGTCAAATGGGAGTTCAATTTCTAGTCTTTGGAGGAATGTCCATATTGTTTTCCAGAAAGGCTGTACCAGCCGGCATTCCCACCAACAATGGATGAGTGTCCCCTTTTCCCCACATCCATGCCAGCACTTGTTGTTCTTGTTCTTTTGAATATGTGCCAGTCTCTGTGGTGTAAAGTGGTATCTCCACCTCAAGTCTTGAGTCCTCTTCTTCTCTTGTCCTCCTCCTTTTCTGGCCTGTACCGCATGATTCCTCACTTCAACCAACAGGCCCTCAACTCCCTCATGCCCTTTTCTTACTCTGCCACCACTCAGCCCACTTAAGTTTTGATCAAGTTGGCCCAATCGATTCCCCACTCTCGCTCTATGGCATAAAGCTCGACTAAGAAAGCCACGCCGCCACATAGACAGCTGCCACCACAATTTCCAGCTCTGTAATCTCTCACAGGTCACATGAAGTCCGACAAATTTTACTCTGTATTCTGATCAGCTGCTTTTCCTGCCTCACCCCCACCTGCAATTCTTCAACTTTGTTAAACCCCCTACATCATTCACCTTCTATGTTAAGCAACCATTTTTCCCTCAGTGACAAGGCTAAACACTCCCTCACTTTTTGTGCCTGTGGCCTACAAATCTTGTTTCCTCCTGTGTCAAAATCCTCCAACATCCCACATCCGGGGGGTTTCCCTCTATATTATCTTCTCTAATCTGGTCTTAAGTCTCATATTTAAAATAAATAACCTTCGTAACTCAATTCCCTCTTCTCTGTCTCACTCTCTCCCCTTCCCTTCAATGAATCCAAAAATTTTTTCTTAATAAAACCTTATCTTTACTTAACCTGTTGTGTTTTTGTTTTCTGTTGCAATCACTTCCTCTAAACCTAAGTAAATGACATGACACTTGATAAGAAAGAGAGACATTCCTGGTCATGATGACACTTTTGCAAGTCATGAGGGAAACCAGATACTCTGTAAAGCATAATAGAGTCACAGGCGGGTACAAAAGGATGGCATCATATGAAACTAAACGGGCACAAGTTACAACTGATGATTGAGGAATCATCAAATGCTGCCTCCTCGCAGACTCTTATTCAACAAACATCCGCTGTACCATTAGCAGACCTTGGCTATATCCTGATGGCACAAACAATCTCATGATAGAAAATCAACATGAAGATGAGTTTGAGCTCAGTGTTTCAATTCCTGCCTTTTCTATCCTTAATATCTCGCTGAGGCATCTGTCACTGAAAATCTTTCCTCCCTGGTTTCCTTAACGACATTCCTGGTCCCCACCTCCTCCCATCTCTCTAGCCATTTCTTCAGAAGCTCCTCTTCCACCCAGTCTTTAATGTTTTCTTCAAGGATGCGTCCTCTCTCCCATTGCACAGTCTCAGCTCCTCATCAAAGCTTTAACTGCCTCCTTCACACTCCTGAGCACAAGACCCACAGAAAATGCATGCCTGAATTCAAGATCTATATATTACAGCTTTCTAATGAATGTCTTTGCTGAAGTAGTGAATGAACATTGTGGACACTTTTAATGAGCCAATTATGCTTAAACACTCCCAAAATGTTCTCTCTGAAAACTTTACAACATACAAAATCATTGTATATATGGTCATAGAACAAAGAGTTCCATGACTTGCTTTATATACAAACTACTAACAGATAAAGTAAAATGTGAGCTTGAGGGGCCGGAGCTATAGCCCAGCGGGTAGGGCATTTGCCTTGCACGCGGCGGGCCAGTGTCGGCCCGGGTTCGATCCCTGACATCCCATATAGTCCCCCGAGCACTGCCAGGAGTAATTCCTGAGTGCAGAGCCAGGAGAAACCCCTGAGCATTGCCGGGTGTGACCCAAAAAAGAAAAAAAAAAACGTGAGCTTGAGTATCACCTAAGTACTATATTATACACCACAGAGTCACAACTTCTTCAAATTCACAGACTTTCTCTCCACTCTGCTCTTTTTTTTCCGCCCAGCACCAAGAATGTCCCCATTCTTCTTTCCCTCCATGCCTGTCCCCACTCCCCCAACAACAAAAAACCCTTGAGGCGATCCTTGAATCTTTTTTTTTCAGGCTTAGCCTCTCTTACACAGTCTTCTTGCTCTTCCCAGCCCTTTAACACCACATATCCAAACTCCAGCCATACAACATAACTTCTAAAGTTTTCTCACTAAGAATTTCTTTCCATATTGTGGAATGCACTGGAATCACTAGCAAATTCAGTCTTCAGTGTTTGTGGGGGGCATTTCCACCATTCTCTGGTTCCACAGCACATAGGGAGGGCCAGGAATTAGCCCATGCTGTGCATCACAGTGTCTGTGGATGTATCTTCTCGCCCTCTGATACTTGGGCAAACATATGTAAAACAACAATGTGTTCTCTTTACTTTGTGTTTGGCACTTAGTAGTAGCCACTGCAAACGCTTAATGAAATTTATGCTGAATGAAGACTATATGACTGAGCTAGTTACCTGGGACACACATCAATATGTAATTTGAACCAGGATATACTTAATCACTTCTGCTTTATGATATATTGTTTAAGATTCTACACTAGAAGGAAAGGCTAACCCTAACCCTACCCCTACCTACAATGGCTATGCAAAGACCAACCAACAAAACTCAATTCTGTTTATTATTTACTCAACAGAAATAACCACACTCTTTGAAAAGATCTGACAGAATTTTTCGAAAGAAAAAATTTGTTTGGGCAGTATGTGAAAATGATAAAATTAGGCAGGAGACAGTAACAAAGGGTAAGGAAGTTGCCATGCATACAGTCAACCCAGGTTCAATCCTTGGCACTATATATATAGTCTCCTGAGCACCTCTGGGTGTGGTCCAAAGTAAAAATACAAAAAACACCACAATGTAGTATTCTCCAAGCCAAAGGGAAGTAGGATGAAAGGAGCTCGACAAACTTGAATAAAGTGTCTTTCTGGTAACAAGACCAAATGAACTCTAACCTCAGTGTCCCTCAGTCTTTTGAGGGACAATCGTAATAGGACTAAAATGGTATTGAGCTCAGTGAAGTCGGCCTCGCTTAGCCTTACTGTTGGAAAGCTGAGAGTGTTAGGAGCTGCCGTGTCCTGGTCGGCACCTCGGGGCATTCTACACAGTCAAAATTAGTATTCTGACTTATTTTCTTCAATTTTGAAACAAGTTCAATTATCTTTTTCCAGGCTTGTCTTTCAGTGAAAAATTTCAATAGTGTATCACAGATTCTGGTTACTGTGACTCTTACTATTAACATTAAAGCCAGTTCTACTGCCACACAACAACGATATGACTTGCCAAAGTAAATTAACAGAAAAGTACCCAAGCATTACATTATCACTTGTCACTTGTCTTCCTGTTGTTCATCGATTTGCTGGAGCAGGTGCCAGTAACGTCTCCATTTGTTGGGAATGAGGTCCATTATTGTTACTGTTTTTGGCATAGTGAATACATCATGAGTACCTTGCCAGGCTCTGCCGTGGCTCTGGGTTCATCTCAGGGGGCCCACTGTAAACTAATTCATATGCACTAAGCAGGCTAGCCAAATCTATATTTCAACAGAATTACAGAGGACATTTATTTCTTCTCCACAGAGTAAAACCCAGAATGTGTTGGTACCAATACTGATGAGAGCAAGAAAGGTAAGACACCTTTCACCACATCCTTGTTTTATATATTCTTCCTCCAAGATAGGCTAAACATAAGTCAGGCAAAGAAGAATCTGCAGAACTTCATGTCAAGTGTAAGTATTTTTTAAAACCCTGATAAAAGCTGGATTACAGACAATGATGTAGCTATAATAATAACAACATCAATAAGGCAATGTCAAATACTGCCTAGTCAGTTTTTGTTAGAAAACAAGTTCTCCCTATATTCTATTTTTTTTTTTGCCTTCTGGGTCACACCCGGCAATGCTCAGGGGTTTCTCCTGGCTCTGCACTCAGGAATTACTCCTGGCGGGGCTCGGGGGGACCATATGGGATGCCGGGGATCGAACCCGGGCCGGCACAGGCCAGCCGCGTGCAAGGCAAACGCCCTACCCGCTGGGCTATCGCCTCTGGCCCCAGTTCTCCTATATTCTAGCTTACTCTTATTCCTACTTATAATAAAACATGCTCAGAAAATCTAATTATTTGCTGCAACTTAGATGGAACTGGACCTTTACCGTCTTAAGCGAAGTGAGTCAGAAGGACAAATACCGAATGATCTCACTTTCCATGGCACACAGAAGAATAACAGGAAGTGGAATGCACAGACTCAGAGTGGGGACGCCCAGACTGTCCTTGACCCTTGAGCACAGAACTGAGACGGACAGGAAAGATAAGAAAGTGAGGCGGGTATTAAGACTAGAGGGATGGGTAGCATCAGAATTGAGGCTCAGAGGCCTCAAGCATGTCGTATCGTAGAAACGAGGTATATGTATATATTGAAACTGCAGGGTCAACAATACAGTAAGTATGAAACACAAAAATAAAATGTAAAATGCCCCATTTCAAAGAGGCAGACTGGATGTGGGGGGTGAAAGGTTGGGAGGGCAGAGAACCTGAGGACACTGCTCAAGGGAATTCACACTGGCCATGGGACTAGAAACCTAGTCCCACATTACAATAGCTGGGACCTGAAACCTAGCTGATGTAAAGCAAACTGTGTAAACAGAAGCGTCCTATTTCTAATAAATAAAATGACTTTAAAAAAATGAAAATTCAATCATTTGTATTGAAGGTACTCAAACCATGCAAATTAGAGATTGAATTGGTGGTTAAATTCTTAACAACTCACTTTGAGCCCTCTCAGGCATTAAAAGCAAACAAACAAAAAGACATATATTCATATACTTTCAAGTTATTTAACATCAACCAGCATTCTGGAACTGAATAATGAAAAGTTACAATTTGTTTTCCTTTTTCCTTTCATGCAAGCAAAATCAAAAACTGAAATTAAAAAACTGAAAACTTATCTCAGCGTAAACATAAAAATGCCAAGAATATCAAAGGAACCAATTTCTTTTCCCACTTTCACCCTTCTCTCTTCCAGTGACCCCCACAAACAACACAGGTGTTTTTCTACATATTTTTCCCTTCTCCCTCTTAGCAGAACTGAGAAAATATCCAGTGACTGAAACCTAACAATCTTAAGTAAAGAAGGTCAGGGGCTGCGAAAGAGGTTCGAGTTTGGGTATTGGTGTATGGAGAGGGAGAAGAACACAGGAAACAAAGCCTGACCCCAATTCATACAGTCCTACAGTATAATACCAGGTGTTTTATCAATAAAGTCTCACCAATAAAGTCTTCCTGTAAATACTCTAAAGGAAACAAAAGTCTCAAGAAGCAATTGAAAGACACAATAAACACCTGAAAACAGAATTTCTGCTCCTATGATATGTGATGGAGACAAAAACAGGAACAAGAACAGTGATGGAAGTCAATGCATAGAGGAAGAATCCCTCCGACTCCGCCTCCTGCATACTGACACACCTAGCCAAGGACCCTTTTGCTCTTTCATAGAGAAGATTATAAGCACTTAATAAATGGATATATTAAATGCCCCAAGATTTTTTTTTTAACAAAGGGAATTATATCCCTGTAACGCTAATTCTCTTTTCCTACTACACCAACTGAGTTGATGCAACAATTACCTTTGGTTTCTAGGCAAGAGGTTCACAAACTTATTTGACCTACTGCCTCCTTTCCGGGGGGTGAGAGGGAGGAAATCACTCAGCAACACTCTCCACCAACTGCCCACTGGAAATCTATCTTCTCTAAACAAATAGGAAGTGTCCCCAAATTGTACCTGAGGGTATGACTGCCCCCCCATTGTTCCAATGCCCCCAGGAGGAGAATTTCCGACTTTGGGAAACACTGACCTAAGCTATCATCTCTATTTTTTCATGTCAACAGCAAAGACATATTTTAAGAACTTAGACTTAGAATAACAGTGGACTCAAGAAATCCTCCTTTTGGAACTAAACCTCTGTGTCTGACTTCCAACTTTTTTACTGGACCAAGTCTTGACCTACGGTCAACTTTCCAGAGTCCAATATGTTCTTTACTCTGTGGTCACAGTGATCCAGTTTGGTCCTGACTAATCTCACAAACTCAAGCAATTCTCCTCCTATTCTATGACTGAACATATAAGCTTCAGAAGACACGAACTTCGAACTACATGACGCACATGCCCCTGCTTCCTGAGGGCCTGCCATTCAAGTTACTTCCCCCTCAGAACATTCTTTCTATCCTCTGTCCAATACAGCATATACTAGATGTTCAATAACTATTTGCTGATTAAGAGAAAGGAAGGGGAGAAGAGAGAGGGAGGCAAAGTGCCTGTCATAGAGGCAGGCTGGGGGAAAGAGGGGAGGAGTCCCGGGACATTGGTGATGGGAAATGTGCACTGGTGGAGGGACAGGTACTGGAAGACTGTATGACTGACACCTAATCATGAACGTTTTTGTAACTGTATATCTCACAGTGGTATAACAAAATTAAAAATAAATAAAAGAGGAAGGAGGGAGGGAGGAGGGGAGGGCGGAAGGAAGGAAGGAAGGAAGGAAGGAAGGAAGGAAGGAAGGAAGGAGAGGGAGGGAGGGAGGGAGGGAGGGAGGGAAGGGAGGAAGGGAGGAAGGAAGGAAGGAAGGAAGGAAGGAAGGAAGGAAGGAAGGAAGGAAGGAAGGAAGGAAGGAAGGAAGGAAATTAGAAACATGTTTTATGCTTTATTATGAGGAAGTCTGATGTGGTCATATAAGCCTTATCATTTTAGAAAAGTAAATTTTCACATTAGCTGAACACTTTTCAATAATAACAATCATAACATCAAAGTATCCAAAGCAAGCAAGCATAAGTACAGACATAACTCAATGATTTCCCTTGAAAATTCAATGAGTTCCCTTAAAAAGACTGTGCACATGTTGTAATGTGTATATTTACATTTAGAGCTCAGTTGGTGAATTCACATTTCATCTGAATTATTTTTATAAAACAATCTTATAAAGCCAGAAAAGAAATCTGCTTACTTGAATGTATTGGCAGAAATTTAGAAATAACTGGCACTAGTAAAGGAAGCTATGTTAGCAATAATGAGGTTGTTAAGTAGCTGTAGAAAAATGGTTTTTCATTTTTTAAAAAATAATTGTAGGGCAGGCGATACCCACGGGTGGGCGTTGCCCCGCCAGCTGCCGCTGGGCGATCCCCGGCATCCCATTGGTCCCCTGAGCACCGCGGAGTGTTCAGAGCCAGGAGTAACCCCTGAGCATTGCCGGGTGTAGCCCCAAAACCAAAAAAAAAAAAAAAATAATAATTGTATGAAGTGGACATAGACTATAGATTCAAACGACTCCTGAATAAAAGAAAACAAGCCGACCTATGCAATCCCGTATCACAGTCATTTCATTCACAGTTTACTGCTAAAACCAGCCACCAATTGCTAAATGAATTGCGACAGCTTTACTGTCTTAGTCAGCTGAGCTACAAATGTGAAAGTCCTCTGAGCAAAGTCAATGCCACCAGACAACTGGGCGACAGGATCACCCTATTTTTACAGATGTTGTCATAGTTCTGCTATGCACTTAGTATACAAAAATGGCCAGCTCCAAAACTGAGTCAGATTTTCCCTTAAAAGACTATTCACATTTTGTAATGTGCATATTTAATATCTCTCTCGATAAGGCAAGCTTTACTTTAAAGATCTTTGAAATTATTTATTAAAAGTCTAAAGAATTTAACCAATTATCTAAATAATTTACATGTAAATCTAACTAGAAAAAATGCAACATCTTTGAGGCTAAAGGAACTAAAATATTTAGCCTAAAGAAGGCAATAAAGGCCAAAGTCAGTACAGGGAATAGGTGCTTGCCTAGCATGAGTCCAATCCCAGTTGGATTCTCGGCACCTATAGGAATGAAGTCTAAGCACAGAGCCAGGAATAGCCCCTGAGCACTGCCAGGTGCCCCAACTCCCAAATAAATAGTCTTCAAGTGCAAAGAAGAATTAAGGAAATCAGTACTCAAAAGAATAGATCTGCTTGGTGGATTGATTCCTGAATTTCACTTTAAAGAAGGTGATGTGTCTAGGGCCTCAACATGCTTTCAGAGGCCTAGTGAATGGAAGTCTGTTTCCCAAATTCCAGTTCAAGGTTTCCAAGGAGAGTGAGAATTCCTCCCTACCAGGGAAAACATAAAATCAATGTCGATGCCAGCATTCAAGTGGGAGATTTCATTCAGTGCACAGACACCCACTATGGGGAGAATGACCAAATACACACAGGCCATGGAAAGGTCTCTCCCAGATTGGTCTCAACCCCTAACATCCAAAATATTTTCAGTGAAGCTTCTCTGACTACACTAGCAAAGCAGGTGATACCGAAAATACTTCACATCTTGGGAGAAAGAAAACTCCTAGATATCTCACTGAACCAGATGTCAGAGTTCATGACATTTTCCTCACTAGATTAGACTGAAGTCACCAAAGAGCAAATTTACCTCTACCATTAGGTTTGTGTCTTGTCTTCCAAAAGAGCTACTACCACCAGTGCCTCTGAAACGCATTCCAGTATGAGGTATAAGTAACCAATATAAACTTCAAGAATTGGTTCCCACAAAGGGGTAGTTCTGCACCAAGATGTTGACAAAACCTTGAGCTAATTATGACATTAAGGATATAGTCATCACCCTATACATCACCCTGACACATTAGTAAGGTGTTCAATATTTGTAGAGAACAACTGAGAAACCAAGTTGGGGTGAAGGGTCAGGGGAAAGTTGTCAGTCTATACCATTTGCTCAGAATATTTCATGCACAAAGAAGACGAAGAGCGTACTCTGCTAAAAATCTGAACACTTATAGAGCTCTTCTAGTTGATGGGTAAATGAAAGCTATTTCCTCTTCTCTAATTAAGACAAGAAGACAGAAGTTACAAAGCATTTTGCAATCTATCATGTCTTTTTCAACACCTATCACTTCATTGATCGCCAAAAGAAGAAAGCACCCCCTACTTTACAGATGTGGGAGGAAAAAAAAATCTTCCTAACTCAAAATCTTATAAATTCTCTTTTTTCTAATATACCTAATCTGTAGTGACAGTCCCAAGAAAGCCTCCTGTATCAGTGAATCAAGGCTTTGTTTTGTTTTTGTTCTGAGCACCAACAGTACTCAACGCTTATTCCTAGCTCAACACTCATGAACCATTCCTGGAGGGTAGGGTTCAGGAGACCAGACAGTGCAGGGGACTGAACACAGGTCAGCCATATGCAAGACAAACTCCCTACCCACTAAAATGTTGCTCAGGACCTGAAAACACTGCTTTGTAACAAAAAGCAAAAAGCTAATTTAATGGGCACACACTGAACACAGAAATGAGAGCCAACCAAATGTTCTTCCCTACAGAAAACGTCCTATTCATTCATGTTAGACAACGATCACCAAAGGAATCTTTGTTTATTTTGTTTAAACAAAACCAAACCCAAAAAGGTTCATGTTTAGAGAGAATTCAGACAGTAATAAGAACAAATTGGAAAAGGTGAGTCCCAAGATTCTGCTCCTGTCTTCCTGTCTTAATTATTGCTTCAAGAGTAAAAGTTTAACAGAAGGATTGGTGCAGAATTATAGAGCCTAATAAACTGAGTCTCATTCCTGACCCCACCAATAACTGAACCCCCTAACTTCTCTGAACTTCAGCTTTCTTCATGCACAGAGGTACTAATAATACTCTGGATTTAGCAGTGTCTTTTGCTGAGCAGAGGTAATTGTGTAGAAGAGTGAGTACCACTGCTAAAACTCTTTGATTCGTTCTTTTCATATTAGAGTCAAGCAAAAACAAATTCCATATAGAAATTGCCATTACAGACAAATATTTCCAAGCCAAGATGTTCGCTCCCAAAGGCAATCTTTCTAAAGATGTCTTAATTATTTTGGCAGAAACAAATGTAATCAACACATTTTTATTGTTTGCTTCCAACTTTAAAAAAAATGTGTAGTGCTCCCAAAAAATATTTTTTTTAAAGTTCCAGAAGAAATTAATTGAGAATAAATTTTTTCTTGTACAGAAAGCCTTTCAAATTTCACTTAACCAAAATGTATAATGCTACTAAACACTCAAACTGTGCAACTATTTTATGACTGAATTTGATCAATTATGAAATCCAAATGACAAAAAAAAAGGTATTTTCATTCAAAAAGATTAACTGTTTACCAAAGCCATGAACTAACTAGCTATAAATGAGGTGGCCTTTGGAGCAGAGAAACAGCTCAAGGGGCTGAACTACGTGCCTCACTGATGAGCCCAGTTCGATCCCCATCACAACATACTCGCACCTCAGTACTAGCAGGTGTAGTCTGGTGGTCCCCAGCACCACTGGCCTGAGAAACAGCCTATCACTAATCATAGCATTGAACTGCCTGGTCCAGTTGGCCAAGTACTGCTGGAAGTGGCTTCCAGAACCCTGAGGATTATCTAGAGGTCTCCCCTCAAATGACAAACATAGATCTTCTGTGTCTTTGAATTTAAAAAAAACTTCTATAGGGCGGAGCGAGCCCAGCGGGTAGGCGTTGCCTTGCGGCTGGCCCAGCCGAGGGTTCGATCCCGGCATCCCATATGGTCCCCGGCACCGCCAGGATGATTCCTGAGTGCGCCAGGGTAACCCTGAGCATTGCGGTGTGACCCAAAAAGCAAAAAAAAAAAATAAAAAAAAAAATAAAAAAAAACTTCTATAGCCTCTGATTCATAAAAAAAAAAAAAACCTTGGTTAAAGAAATCTTAAATGCTATATTTCAGTAAACTTGAAAATTAATGTATTCCTCACATTCTGAAATTCTCCTCTGATTTTTTATATTATTGATATGAGTAAACTATTATTTAATTCTTCATTGGGGAGGAACCACTCTACTACTCTTAAACTCTATAAACTTCTACTATCACCTACTCTTAAACTCTTTGTTTCTCCTCCTTCCATGGCTTCTTTAAAGCACGATACTCTTCACTGGTACTTCATGAACGGATAAAAGAGAAATATAAAATTTTCCATTAATAACAGCTATACAGTCTAATGGGGAATTATTTTGAGGGGTTCCTCTCCAGCACTACTGGGGGACAGGGAGCTAGCGTGTTGCTCAGGCACAGCGGGTTCAGGGAGCACAAAGGCTACAGCCAGCTGATCTCCCAGGTCACCAGAGCTGCACTGGATGCTGCCCAGGGATTCTTGTGGTGCCAGGGATCACACAGGTAAGGTTCTTTGCATTACTGCCTCTGGTCCACCAAACGTAAATTAATTGTTTTCATCCCCAGATAAACCTTTTCAGGTGACTAGGTTCCTAGTCCTGATTCCTGTCAACTGCTATGAACAAAAAGATGAAACACAATGCATGCCAAAAGGGTTATCTTTTATCGATCTGAGAATCTTTAGTATTTAATGTATGATAGCTTAGTAATAAAACTAAGGAAAGGAGGGCTGGAAGAAAGAGAACACTAAACAAAAACAACTATATACATGATTCATAAACACTTCAAACTGAAAAGGTAGATATGGCAAAAGGTAACTCATTATCGGTTAAATGTGGGCCAGGAAGATACTTTAAAAAGTGGTGTGTATGTTTTTCCCCTGTCACCACAGTCCTCACCTGAGCACCAAGCCAAGAGAAGTTCCTGAGTATCACTGGGTGAGGCCCACATCCCCACCCAAAAAAAAAAAAAAAAGAGTTAAAGTTGGTAGATAATTATGGGTCAAATTTAATGCCTTCCACTGACTAAGCAGTGAACTGAGCAAATAATTTGACTTTCATAGACTTGCTCTGATGACTAAATAATGTATAAATGGAATTTTTTTAATTTTTTAACTTTATTTAAACACCATGATTTACAAGTACAAATTTTTTTCACAATACCTGGCAAGCTACCCGTGTTTTATTTGTTATGCCAAAAACTAGTAACAATTATCGACCTCAATTCCATGACCTGAAGAATAGATTGAGGCTCTTCCTGCCCCTGGAGCAAGTAGATGCCCTTGGGCTACACTTGCTTGTGACAGGATGTATGGAGATGTCACTGGTGCCTGCTGGAGGAAATCCATGAACAACGGGAAGACAGTGATACAGTTATTAGAAAGATTCATCTTTCAACACTAATTCCACCACCAGTGGGCTCCCACCACCACCAGAAACCCTCATTTCCAACCCACCCCAATGCCCAAGTGCCAGCTCCCTTAGCTGGCACTAATTATATTGACCATTATAGCCCATTTATGAGAATGGTATTGATAAAGTCATGACTTTTTTTTTCTGGGTTGTTATGTGCCAATTTCTGTTCTTGCATTTACTTTGAGTTTTTAGAACTTAGTGGGTTTCCAGACCCACCACCACTGTACCAACAGACAACACTTATTTCAGATTTTCTCAGCCCCTGTTTGAGCCTGTCCTAAGCATACACTGAATAATCTATTCTTATTAGAGCTAACAATATATTGCTTATTGGAGCTAATTCTCTAAATATGGTCAATGAGTATATTCTTTGATGAAAGTCCATGGAGATTAGTAAATCTCCATTGTGCCATTTGGGCCCGATCACGATCACGATCTTCCCGTTGATCATCTATTTGCTAGAGCGGGCACCAGTAATATCTCTATATGTCCTGTCTCATGCCAGTAGAGCCAGGGGCATCGGCTTGCTACAGGAACATAAAGAGCCTCAAACCATTATATTAGGTCATGGGAATGACCTAATATAATTGTTACTGGAATTTGGCATATCATATACAACACGAGAAGCTTGCCAGGCTTGTCGAGCAGGGAGGCAAACTCTTTTTAAATACCTCCAAATAAAGCATTTATTGATGAACCAGCGCTGGCAGCTTAGCGGCGCATGACCAGGCTGTGATGGGCTGGTCTGCTGGGTGGAGTTCTGACGAGAGGGAAGTCCAGAAGTGGAAAATGGCAGCGCCCCTGGAGTGAGGAGCGGTGGTCTGGCTTGTTGTGAGGCTCTGCCGAGGTGGTGGACCAGGGCTAGAACCCGCCATGCCTCCCAACTGCCTCATGAACGGCTTTGCACAGGGAGAGCAAGGAACAGCTCTGCCCCATGTGTGAGAGTCTCTGGACCAGCATACCTGGGCGGATTGAGGAAAAAGCTACTTGGGCCCACGATAAAAAATTATCTATATGCTCCCACAGACCAGACATCATGGCCACACACTTGTGATTGTATTCCCCATACTTAATTCTATAAAATGTGATGGGCTACCTGCTACATCAGTATACCAGGCTTAAAGATATTGCACAGCCACTTTGTGGTCGTGCGCTACAGGCAGCAGCTCTGCCGCGTATCTCGCGTCTTTGGACGATGACCAAAGCAGTTTGTAGACCCGGGCCTGCCACGCCTTCTGGAGGGGACAGAGGTGGGGGAAGAGACCCCTGCTCCAGCTCCCCGGAAGCCTGGTTAGTTTAGCCACTGCGACCCATTTACCTGGGCTTGAAATCAGCTTGTCTTTGGGTGGGGCTTTGACAAGCTGTGAGTCCAGACCTTGAAAATGGCTCCAATTGTGGTACTGAGGTTTTGTTAGGTTCTTGGGCTCTATTGGGGCAATGTGCCAGAACCGAACCTGTCCCCCACCTCCAGGACGACTCATGATCAGCCTAGCACTGGGAGAACCAGAAGCTGCTCTGCTGTGTGTCAGATCTCTGAATCATGGCCATTAATGGAATTTCTAACATATAATGGGATTAAACAGACGATAGCCACAGCAGTAGTAGTAACAGTGATGGTAACGGCAGTATCATGATCTAGTCCAACAGATTCCTTTTCTAGAAAATGAAAACAAGACCTACATCTGTAGTGTTGGTCTGCAGGTGTGAAAAAGGTTGAAGAATACTGATCTAGAGAAATAAAGGCTTTCCAATTTACAAAGCTTTGGCACGAGCTTGCTAGCTTTCAGATTTCTTGCTTTCTAAGCATAATGAGCCCTGCTTATTAGGAAAACTTTCTTGGAAAAAAAATGAGATGGCAAATGCTAAGTAAGGGTAACGCTGGTTCTCAAAATTCAGTGTTTTTTAAGACATATGTTGAGATGCCTAAAACATATTCAGTGTTCTCTCATATCCACCAGAAAACATTCGGAAAAGTTAGCTTTTGGATGAGAAATGCTCAACATGTATTCAAAAGATAATACTCCAAGAACACTGGAAGTCACCCTTTGAGAAGCTACAGAAGCAGAATAACAAACTCCCACTCCTGAGTCCTGGCCAAAAGAATCACCTGTGGCTCCCTCTTCCCAAACACACACATTTGTTCTATTGTGCTTAAGTCACAGAGTGACAGTCAAGCATCTGCACTTTGTATTTGGTTTGTTTAAGCTCCTCAGGAGACAGGTGTGATCAGTTAGAGAATGAATGACTGAAAAACACCAATTTGCTGAGATCAATCTTACCAGGGAGTGGTGGAGGCAGAAGAAAAGTGTGTGTGTGTGTGTGGGGGGGACGGACAGACAGATACAGATGGAGGGAAAGATTCTTTACAGAATAAAAACTCAAGGTCAATGGGTAAGAAAGTAAACACACTATCACTATCTTCCCGTTAATCATCTATTTGCTCGAGCGGGCACCAGTAATATCTCCATATGTCCTGTCTCACGCTAGAACCCAAAGGCATCCGCTTGCTCCAGGAACATAAAGAGCCTCAAAGTAAACATAATTTTTACACAAATAAGGTGAGAGAGACACTGAACTTGGTGCCCTCAAACATGACCCGCCTTTGTCACTTCTGTTCATGTGATCATCTTTCATGGATAAACACGAATCACTACAAACATCAAACCCTGCTTTGAACTCACAACAATCTGCTTCAGAACTTTGATAATTGATGTAAGCCAAGATACCATCACCTGGTACCATACCATTACATTCAACTAGTTAATCCCATTAACTGTGTTGCCTTAAGATATTATTTAACATCCAAGTTTTTCACTGTATATAAAAAGAACAATTTTGCCTATTCTCTCTAGTTGTTAGGTGATCAAAGGTTAGGGTATGCCCAAAAACATTTTTCCAATTCTAAATCTTTACACAAATTCAAAATCATTACACAAAATCATTACACTTCAGAGACATTCCTCTGAAGTGGCTGAGTAGAGGCTTCTTTGTGGATGTTCTACTTGATCTTCTTTGTGGATGCTCTACTCACTCAGGATCTGACCTCACTGTCAACGTCAACAGGTGGGTAAATATTGCCCGCTGTCACCCAAGTAGAATAAGCAGTTCTCAAGACTCATGAAACAAAACTTGTTCAATTCTCCTGAATTTCCTTAAGCAACCCTGGTAGAATGGTACAGAAGAGGTGTTTTCCCCTTTAGTCGTCTGTGTGGTATCCCCATTGACCAGCATCATCAGCACCACTGGGGACCAGTAAGAATATTCATGCATTCAACACTCACTTGTAACATGTTATGTTGGTAGAGAAATCTAAGACTCCAAATCCTCCTCCTTCTCCCTCCTCCCCCTCCCCCTATCATTGCCTTTGCATCAGTCAATTTAGTTACTCTAGCTCATGGCTTTTGGAAGTAGATGGGCAGCTAGAAAAGAGAATTCATCTTTAGAGGCAAAAGAGACTGTGTAAATGCCGCCTAGTCACTTAATGACAGGTGGTGGTCTTGAGCACCTAAGTTTTCCCATACATGAAAAAAATTAATGAGGCCATCCTACAGTGATGACCCGCCACTCCATGAGGGCCTCCATGTTCCCACATCCGGACTTCCCCCCTCAGCACTCCACCAAGCAGACCAGCCTATCACAGCCCAGCTCATCAAGATGTACCCCTGCAGTAGTCTTTTTTTTAATCTGGCCCCAAGCCTCACAGCAAGCCAGACGACCCCTGACTCCATGAGGGCCTCCATTTTCCACATCCGGGACGTCCCTCTCATCAGAACTCCACCCTGCAGACCAGCATATCACAGCCCGGCCCCGCGGCCCTATGAGGCCGCGCAGTTCATCAATAAATGCTGGATTTAGAGATGACTACAAGAGTATGCTACCCGCACGGCAGAGCCTGGCAAGCTACCCATGTCGTATTTGATATGCCAAATACCAGTAACAATTATAGTCCTCATTCCCACGACCTGATGGAATGGTTTGAGGCTCTTTATGTTCCTGGAGCAAGCAGGTGCCCTTGGGCTCTACTTGCATGAGACAGGTCATATGGAGATGTTACTGGTGCCCGCTCAAGCAAATCGATGATGAATGGGAAGACAGTGACAGCTCATGGCTAGTTAATGGGATTTGGTACTGAAAAGGAAAAGACTTAGCTTCTTTCATAATGTATATACACATCATATATATTGTATATATATTATATAAATTATATACGATATATACATATATAAGGGTATCCCACCCACACGGCAGAGCCTGGCAACCTACCAGTCATATTCAATAGGCCAAAAACAGTAATGATGATGGACCTCATTCCCATGACCTGAATGAATGGTTTGAGGTTCTTCGTGTTCTTGTAGTGAGCAGATGCCCTAGGGCTACACTAACAAGGGACAGGGACAAACAGAGATGTTACTGGTGCCCACTCGGAGCAAATTGATGAAAAATGGGAAGACAAGTGATACAAGACAAGTGATATACAAATTTAAAGTACTTTTCTTTTCAGTAATATATTCTTAGCCTGGAGCCAGACTCATAGTACAGCAGGTGGGGCATTTATCTTGCACACAGTCAACCTGGGTTTGACCATGGCATCCTATATGTTTCCCCAGCATGAGGAGTAATTCTTGAGTGCAGTGCCAGGGTGACCACTGAGCATGCTGGGTGTAACACCAAAAAAGGGGAAAAGAACTTGTATTCTTAGCCTAACCAATATATAACATGTTTATGAGATCTAAGGTAGGCACTCAAGGAAGGTCTGACTGAGCCTCAAAGATTGCTCTAGTTCACCATAGAAGGGGAATGATCTAAAGAGAGGGAAGCTGGCCATCTTTACTAGGAATGACAAGTTTCACAAGACTACGGAAATCCTATCTTAGACTTGAACTAAGTCTAAATTTAAGACAATCTCAAAGAACTGTTCACCATTGTATTGTATCCCACAGTTTGAAGGATAACTCAAAAAGTACTGAGCCCCAAATAACTGCCTAAGAGTGAAAACAGAACTGAAAACAAAGACAAGAAAAAGACCTGGAAAGAACAAATTAAAAAATGCTTGTTACCAGCCATTTCTGAGAGGACTCATTAAGAGCTTATGTCTGCATGCAAGACTCCAGTAAAAAAAAAAAAAAAAATAAGCTAATGCCGAATAAACAGCTGTTTGTTAATTATCTAACAAACACTAATTAAGCCCACAAAGTCAAACATCTAAAAAAGAAATGGGATGAAAATCCTAAAAGGAGAGTTAAACTGTTGGTTCTGACTTTTTTTTGTTAGAAAGTCTTTGGAACAGAGAGAAGTAGGAAATCAGACCCATCAAATAGAGTCTATTCAATTGAGCCTATCTAATTTTACCTAGAAGACGTTTAACTCTAGATTTTGTTGATTAGATTTTGTTAACTGGCTCTCATTAACTATCCCATATAGTAACTAACACATTTTATCAGCAGGTTTATTATTTTCACAAATTTCAATTAAAAAGATCTAAACTTCTTACTGTAAGAATAATGCAGAAGGGGAGAAAAGCCTCAATTATCACTTAGGAAACAGATTAAAGATTTTCCACTCATGAAAAAATGCACAGCTTATGTGAAGCCAATTTGACAATCAATAGTTGAATGTGTGACCAACTAACATGACATAGTGTTTACATTTTTTTTAAATGTAAACCAAGCACATGGTTTCCCTACTGAGCATATTCCAAGCTGGTGTGATCTGCTAGATTATGGGGGGTTGGGGGAGAGAAAACGATTAGCACTAATTTATGCATGATTTATTCATTTATGTTTGAGCATTATAAAACATATCAAATGATGCCAATAGGAATTTGCTGCTCTCAGCAAAGAAACCTGCATTTTCCTTTCAAATTGACTTTATGCAGGATATACATAGGTTATAATGAAGAGTAGAGGTTTTCTTTTAAAAGAGTAACCACTGTTGAATGTAAACATAACAGCTGGCATAATACTGGCAAGATGTGGTGTACACAGAAACAGGGACATGTCCAGTAGAACTCAGCCGCTTAAGGTCAGTGATGACTGAAAACACCAGTTCCAATAAAATCTTCTATTACTGTGCAAATGATTTCTGCCCAATGATATGATGACCTCTGCAAAGTGGTTCAATATCACCTACACCTTTCATGGCCAGACTTTTTTGTTAAAAGACAAAGGTGAAATAACTTAAAGAAAAAGCCATCAACTCCTAATATGTAAATTACTGTAGATGGATTTATTAAACAAGTAATTAAATATTCATTTACATTGGAACAACGAGTAAAATACTCAGGGGGTAAGAAAATCTAGAGCTGAATGTCAATAAAGAATGAAGAGCTCAACTTCCTGGCAGTCTGTGTCATAATCAAGTTCTCATGACGGAGCTGCTCAAATGACTTCCGATTACAGGCCAGGGCTAGAAATGATTCAAGTAACCAGGAAACAATAAATTTGGGTAATTTCACCTACTCTCCCATCCCAATCCACTAATATGGAATTGAAATAACAGTATATTTTCTATATATAAAATCTGAAAACCGAAATTCTGCTTTTCAAAATTCTGATTACACATGGGCATTAACTGGCTAATACATATACCGGTTAATTAATACTCATTAATTAATTCTGATCATACTGGCTTATATTGGTATTCTGGTACCAAAATTCTGATTAGCAAACGGATATTAACTGGTTAATACTCATACTGGTTAATACTGGTTAATTAGGATGATGATAACATTGCATCTTCCCTACATTTGCCTTGAAACTGTTGATAACAATTGTCTTCTGATGTAACTTTTACCTACAGAGAGACTGCTTCCTAAGAAAAGTGAAAACATTTGAAAGACATGCATTCTCTTAAAGTAATACACCCCTGAGTCTCCCAGTAACCACAAACATGTATGGTAGGGAACTAATGTGTCATAAAAGAGTATCTGTAGATTACAACAATAATAATCAAACCTAAGGCTACAAATGAAATGCACCAATAATCTCAGTCCCACACAAACTAATATGAAAACAGTATTTAGAAAGATAAGCACAGAACTCCAGTCAGAGGTGAGCGCCTGTCGTACTAACAGACACATTTACTCCACTTACCTCATTTCCACCTGCTTCCTTACAGGCAGAGGACACATTAATACAGAGAGAAACACATCTCTTTCTTTTGAACTCAAAATTGTGCACCGCATGAGGGCCAGAACTATCCGGGATTTGCTTTGCTTGAACACTGCTACAACTTTTTGACAGGCACTTAGAAAGCCTACTCTGCTCAGATGGTCTCTCCGTATCATGGTGGTGAACAGAAATTAAGCTGGCTGCCTTTTGGAAAGAAAAACCACTGGTTTTCCTCTGGAATGTTACTTGTTTTGTGTTGACATCATTTGCACAATGCAGAGTGCTGCTTTTTGTGCTGCTCTTTTCTGCAATCCTTTCATCCAGTTCACTAGCTTTTTACTGCTGTTTCACAGCCTCTGGCAGGAGAAAAGTTCTCAGGGTGGAGGTTGGTGCTTGCAGCCCGCGGCAGGGGTGTCTGTGGAACACTGTCATCTCTAAACTCTGTCTTCTGTTGCTGAATGCCATCTTCCAGCCTGAGGTTTGAGGTAACAGATTCCTCCCGTACCAGTCTCCTAGATAAAAGAGCTGGCTGTTCTTCTGAGGGCTGAATACCATTCTTCTTGCCTTCCTTTTCACTGTTTAGCAAAACTAACTCTGTGTCACCAACAATTTTCTTGGTTAGTTTTCTTGAAATATATCTTCTTCCAGGGGAATGCTTTTCCGGGCTCAAAGGAGTTTGGGCAGGATCCACATATCGTTCTTCTTTCTCGGCTCGGACACATCCACAGAGATTCCCCCATTTGATTTGTAGGAGTCACAGGTCCACAGGCGCACTCATTTCAAAGACCAGCATTTAGTCAGATCTTTCTCGTTATAGCCAAAAACTCCACTCTGCCTTCTAATTCCTCAGACTCCTGACCATCCTCTTCAGCATGAGGCCATTTTGCTTATGAGAAAGGCACACACAAGAAATGCCGTGGCATCTTGCCCGGCTGGGTCCCTGTGTCTCATTAGACACTGTGGCTTATTTCTGGCCACCAACCATCTTAGACAAACAGTACAGCTCACTGTCAAATTACAACAGTGATGAGTTTCCAAGGCAAATGCTTGGCTTTCTTGTACGAAAGGATTCTGACTCTCATTCTAACTTTCAGTTTTCCGAGAGGCAGTTACACTTCCAAAGTTTGCATTAACCTTTGAAACTACTGTTCGTAAAACCAATGTGATAGCAAATAGAGAGCAGAACTACAAAGTACCTCCAAACTTGGTAGTAAAATGCTTCTGAAACTTAAAGATCCCAGGGTCTCTACCATAACAACTTTTCTTAAGAAACACTGATCTCCTTTGGTGTTTGAATAAATATCTACAAGTTTATTAAACCTAAATCAGAGCAGCAATCATTTTTTAAAAGGGTGATTTAATATCATTTGTTAAAAAGTCAAAAATACCCTAATAAAATGTTTCTATATATTTTTAGTGACTTAAAAATCGCTTATTTTCAAACTACACAACTTTCTAAGATGTTCTATTACCTGATCATTAGGATTTTCATATAAGTAAACAAAATTATGACTTTAAAGCACTCAAACAAAAGAACTGTGCATTCTTATATGAACAATTAACCTATACGTCAACCTCTGTTTTGGGGGGAAGCAGGGGTGAAGACCACTCCTGGCAGTGTTCTGGAGGGATACATGTGGTACCGGGAAGCAACTTAAGTTGGCTGCATGCAAGGTAAGAGTCTTACTGCTGGACTATCTGTATGGTCCCTTTACATTAACTTTTATTATTGTACCTTAGTTAAATATTATGAAGTTTTACTAGGGCTGTGTTATAAAACTAATAAATCTGTATGGAGCCTGCTAATCTAAGGTGTACATATTTCTAACACTGAATCATAGCAATATAGTCAAAAGGAAATAGATGGCATGACTGGGCTTAGCAGAAATCATTTGATTAATAAGAACATTGATAACTGCCTTCCTCTAGGCAGTCTTTGAGTTGATCAAAAGGTAGAAATTTTTACTTTTCAAAATAAAAACATAAATGATACATTTGAGTCAGAGAAGGAGCTGCAACTTGTCAAAAAGAAGACACATGCTGAGAGGTTTTCCTTAATCATTTAAAGAAAGTAAACATGTCTGAGTGCTTTAAAGTCATAAACTCAATATGCAGTAAGGCATGTTGACCTTTAAATACAACCTCAGGTTTTTGGTTGTCTTTTGTTTATTTGCTTTTCTTCCTTTGGATCTGGGGACCATATGGTTCAAGAAAGTAAGGCAGTTACTCTACCACTGAGCCAAATCTTCACACACACACACACACACACACACACACACACACACACACACACACACACACCCTTATTTTTCTGTGTTTTCACCAGAAACAGTCTAAGAGAATCTACGGCTTAGTGGACATTAGGGTTTAATGGATACCGATTTTGAGTAAGGGTAGTCAATGACTTGTACCCCCACCTACTTCAAGCCAGGCGAGACCGGGCAGCTCATTGTCTGTCCCCTTTGAGGCCATTACATGCTGCTCTCTCTCTGGGAAGCAGCCCAGTCTCGGTTCGCACACATTCATCTTACAAGTCATCTTACAAACTCATCACCTCACCTCTATCTAAAATATTAATAAAAATATCTCTTATCTTCTAACACCTTCCTGACTCCCACAGAGCAAACCCTCCTCTATAGCCCTATTTTCCTTCCTATTGCAATGGACTCATCACCAGATTAGTCAATTTTGTATTTTCCCAACAGAACAACAAACCTTGTGATTTTAGTACGATAACAAATGACATGGATTTACCATGATGATAATGTCTACCTTCAGAAAGACTCACTAGAAAGCAGATTCAATATGCTATACCTCTACCAAATATTTTAAAATAAATAAACAAGGAGCCTGGGGAGCTGGGCAGCAAGGCGCTCGTGCCTTACAAGGCTGAGAGTTTGACCCCAGTGCTACCCACATGAACTGAGGCCATTCCCAGCATATATCCTGTGGGGTCCCCTGACACCACAACTGAATATACAGTAGCGAGTAAGCGCATAGATGGTTCAAATCTCAGTGCAGCGGTGTGGAAGCACCACAGAGATCCCCAATGCGTCCTACAACTCTACAACTAGAAAGTGTCCAAACACCACAACTAAGAAGAGTGTAACCCAGCTAAATACCAGGCCCAATGTGCCCAGGAGACAGTGATCCCCAGCAAGCATCACAAGCAGGTGGGGACACCCCACCCCCCCCCATCAGCACAACAGTCACAAAAGGAAGCAAGGAAAGAAATTACAAAACTGAAAATGGAAAAATCAACTAGTAGTCTTCTTGACATTTCTTCCCTTGCTTCTGTAAAGTATATGGCAAGAGAAAAAAGAAGAAAAATAACCCAGTCACCTTACATGAGGATGATTTACCACTCCTAAAAATAGCCTGATTGTCTGGGCACTACCAGTAAAATTCTAATTTTAAGTTCTCATAGCACTAAGAAAATTTCATTTACATAAAAAAGGAACATTTCTGTTTTACCAAAATTCTTATATGTTCCCTGAAAGCGTCTGATACGATTTTTAAATAGTGATGATGACTTAGCAATAAATAATATCTAAGAATTCAGATCCTTAAACACACTGAATTCCTAACATACATCACAATACAGTAACTGAAGCAAAACTTGTTTTGGTCCTTCTGGAACTGCTCCTCCCCTCTTCCAAAGATACCTAAACCCAGAGGATCTTCTATAGATATCTGACTCCTTCTGAATGACCTTTTGCTTTGAACTTTGTTCAAAGCATGATCAGGGGTTGATCATACTGCTGTTCTTTCTGCCAGGTATGTACAGTCTCCTCTGGTGAGGGCTAATATTTGCTCCCAGTAGCTTGGCAGGGTCCTCTCCACGGTCTCCAATGTCCTTCCTCTGAACAACCCTATCTGCCTAGACTCAATGTTACTTTTCTCACGCTTGCCAGGGGCATTTCAACCATTCAGCATTCTTTTCTACTTGAAATTCTCCTCCCTTTCAAATTCATCAACGCCATACTCTCTTAGTGGTCCTCCCTCTCTACATACATGCCTTCTCTTTTTCCTCAGATCTTCCTCCATCCCGCATCCCTAATGTCAGGCTTTTGTCAAATTTCTGACCTCAGCTCTCAGCTCCTTTCCACATATGCTCCCGTATGGGCCACAGATGCTTTCCTTCTGAGCAACCCCATGACACTTGTATACTAATAATTCCCAAGTCTGTTTTCTGTACGCTTGAACTCTATGTACACTCTGAGCTCTGTTCCCACCTTATTGATCAGCTGACAGATGCATGAGACAGCCCAGGAGGCCACTGAACAGACCCAGAAAGTCTTTTGCTTTCCCCTTGCTATCATTCCCACTGTTTGCCAGGCACTTTGTTATTATTGTTCCAATTGCATGCTAAAAATATTTAGTTGTAGTCAATATTGGATGAGAATAAAACTTTAGACCAAGTGGGTTTATAAGATCCAAAGAACTGTAGTAAAGGCATACATTGGCATTTTTGCATATAATCTGCATACACATAAAGGAATACACTGCACTTCCAGAACATATCAATATTTAGACTCTGTGAAGCAATCATGTCAGAGATGGAAAGGTAGTTCAATGGACCCAAGCATGCAAGTCCCATCCCCAGAAGACCCCAGAAGCTGAAATAGAAGTATACGGCCCAAACACCAGCGAAAGAACATTAGTCATGTTGAATCACTCTCCTTCATCCTCAAGGCCTGGTTGCCACATTTCTGTCTCCCTTCTTCAAAACAAAAACTCTTCAAGTTTTCATTCCATCTGTGTTCTAACCTTTATCACTCTATTTTGGAAGTCACCATGTCGGATTCTTAGCTTCTCTTTCTAACAATGGCTTGAACTCATTTTCAGTCTACTTTACATCAGATTATAGATTATGTTTCCTAAACTATTATTTTTAGGCACAAGATGGTTAAGAGATTTATGCAATGCCATCGCAGTCATAAATGAGTCAATGATGAAACTTAGCTCTCCAAATCCTGGCTATTTTCCCACTGCGCCACAGTGGTCTTAACTCTGACATTAAGAAGCCACCCATGGCTGCCTCATCAGCTCTTCAGTCATGATGCGGTAGTTGCTGGTTCCATGAAGGCCAGGATCACCTCCCCATGTGGCATTCAGACATTCCACCTATACTGAGCGTTGCCCACCTGATCCATTTGGGACAAATAAAAGAAGCCCCCAAACACTGCTGAAGATCTCTAAGTGAAATAAGCTTTGGCCAATTCTACTTAGTCTTTACCCAACTCAGCAAAGGTCTGGTACCACGCCCAAATCCCAGTGCTGAATTAATGTACAGTATCCTAAACTGCTTAAGGATAAGATCCTCCAATAAGAACCCCTTACCCTTTGGAGTCAACCTCCTGTTAATGTTATTTACTTCCCAGTCAGCAACAACCCAGATTAAGTGGACACTCACCTTTATTACGATAATCTGCAGCCTACTCACACGGGTGTCTTCCAGTACCTGGGTCTACTTAGCTGGGTCTCCTTCAATTTCCTACTTCTAACAACTTTTTTGCTCAGCCGACCATTCATATAGGAATAACTGCCTAGACTCAACTTAAAACTCTCCATACTTATCCTATTCCCAAATAAATTCCAGGAATATTATTTCCCCTACAAACCTCCACTGCAGCCAATTATTAATAATGACAAATGAATCCACTCAAGATTTAGTTTTAAACTCCAGCTCCTCGTGCTGAAGAGACAGTGCAACAGTAGAGGCTTGCTTCCAACACGGCTACGGCTGAACCAAATCTGATTCCCAGCACGTGATATGTCCCTCAATCCTGCCAGGGGAGTGCAGCACCAGGAGTAAGCCCTGAACACAGCCTAGTGTGCCGTAAAACATAAACTCCTGCTCTTTTTGAAGAGGCAAGCCACCCCCTCCTCCTCTGAGGCCCAACATCAGCCAGTTAAACAGGATTGTACTATGCACTACCATGGGGTGAGGTTGTGTGAAACACACAACACGGTCTCAGAAAGCAAGTCCTTGACAACTTAGAACCCACCTGAAACCAAATAAAAATGACTTTTCCCAACTGAGTCATTTTTACAAACATCCAAATCAGTCCACAGTTGACACATATTTGCTAAATGATTCCTAGGTAATACACTGGCATTTATTTCCTGAAATCTAGCTGGAAAAAAGCACATCTCACAATTCAACTAGCCAGGACCACTCTTTATGATAGTCATATCGCCATCTAGCGTCTATTACTAGAAGACAGTCTGCATAAATCAGAAATGATCCATGAAAACCACTCTGAATAAGAATTAAGACCAAAACATCTGTGTCTAAATGAGGTAATAGTGTCCAGTAAACAAAAAAAAAAACATCTAAACTCAATAAAAAAGAAATCTCTGATTTCCCGTGAGATTAAAAACAAGATTGTTAATACTATTAAAAACATACCATTATGCGTAATCCATAGTCTGAAGGAAGGAAGATAGAGAAATGGAAATAAGAACCTGCCATGAGGAGGGGGAGAACCGGGACGTTGGTGGTGGGAGATGGGCACTGGTGGCGGGATGGTGCTCTACACTGTATGACCAAAACCCAATATGAACTTTTTAATTGTATATCTTTGTAATTGTAAAATAAACAAATTTAAAAAAAAACATACACATTATAAAAAACTAAAAGAACACAAAATCAGAAAGCCACGCACCTACATTTATAACAACATAATAGTAAGATACTAAGTCTTAAATGCATTTTTCTTCCATAGGAAACTAACACATAATTCACCCTTCATACAATCCATTTGAAAATTCATAATGGGAAGGCAAACTGAAATGGCAATCAAGAAAACATGGTCTTACCTGGAAGTGCAAAATTATTGTCCATATTAATCCCAGGGTCAATTTTGGATTTCCATCTGTTATGTCATCATTTCTGATATTCACCAATTTCACCTATTTAAAAAAAAATTCAAACCACCTCATGAGCTATCTTTTTTCAAGATAAAAGCAATTTGAAATTGAAAAACATTAAGTTATTTAAATAACAGATATATTCAAAATATATTCAAAATATTTTATTTCCTATATTCACTCATTTTATTTCACAAATTATAAAGCAACAGCAGAAATTGAAAAAGTTATTTAAATACCAGATAGATTCAAAATATTTATTTCCTATATCCACTCATTTTATTTCACAAATTATAAAGCAACAGCAAAGAAAAAATGGATATTATTTTTATTGTCTCTAAATATGAACTCACTTGTTAAGGCGAAAATTAATGCTAGACTAGAACTAAGCATTGAATGTATGCAAAGGATTTACATGATAACTCCTAAATGTAGGTATGGCAAGCCACAATGTGTGCGAGAAGGGGGGGGACAAACACAGAGACAGAGACAGAGAGGGAAGGAGGGTGAGAGAGAGAGAGAGAGAGAGAGAGAGAGAGAGAGAGAGAGAGAGAGAAATGAAAAGTGCCTGCTATAAAAGGCAGGCTGGGGAAATCGGAGGGAATTTGGGAACTCTGGTGGTGTGAAATGTGCACTGGTGGAGGGGTTGGGTGCTGCTACATTGTATAACTGAAAGCCAATTACGAACAGCTTTGTAAATGTCTATCTCACAGTGTTGTAATAAAAATAATAATAAAATAAATTAAAAAGCAATCTACGCAAGAGGGTCTAATTTTATCGATTTTTAAAATTAGAATAAGAAAGTGGGGGCGAATGACAGCAGGGAGGGCCTTTGACTTGCACACTCCCTATCTGAGCTCGATCCCAGGCACCAGATATGGTCACTCCTGGGAGACCAGAGCTGAGAAGCTGTGCATTAAGACAAATCGGTGAGGTAATCTGGTACATCATGAACAGCAGAATAAGATATCAATTAAAAATTCAAATCTTATTTAACATTTTACTCCTTGGACAAAAGCAGTACCAGAATCACTTCAGACTGGAAGACATAGTTAACTATTCATTAATCCTAAGATTGTCCTTTAGAATTATGATAAAGCAAATATTTAAAATAGTTTAGGTTGGGGCTGGAGCGATAGCCCAGCGGGTAGGCGTTTGCCTTGCACGTGGCCGGCCCATGCCGCCAGGGTTCAATCCCGGCATCCCATATGGTCCCCGAGCACCGCCAGGAGTAATTCCTGAGCGCAGAGCCAGGAGAAACCCCTGAGCATTGCCGGGTGTGACCCAAAAAGCTAAATAAATAAATAAATAAATAAATAAATAAATAAATAAATAAATAAATAAATAAATAAATAAATAAATAAATAAAATAGTTTAGGTCGGGGCCTGAGCGATAGCCCAGCGGGTAGGGAGTTTGCCTTACCGCGTGGCCGGCCATGCCGCCCAGGTTAGATCCCCAGCATCCCACATGGTCCCCCGGCACCACCAGGAGTAATTCCTGAGTGCAGAGCAGGAGTGACCCCTGAGCGCCACCGGGTGTGACCCAAAAAAAAAAAAATAGTTTAGGTCTATGTCCATACCACCCTGAACATGCCCGATCTGCGTCTAAAATAGTTTAGTACTATTTGCTCTAACTTAATAGACTAAACATATTTAAATGTCCAAACTAAATCAAATGAACAAATAACAACAGATGGTGCTTCTTTCTGTCCCTCTCTTGTCCCTTTCATTTTCTTTCCCCATTAAAAAGCAAAACTGATGACACCTCTGATTCCTCACTGTTTTCTATTTATACTTAGTATCTCAATTCTCCTATTTGTATTAGCACTCTGTTTGAAAGTCCAGAATGTAAGGTGTTTCTTTTCCATGATTTCTTGTAATAGCTCATGAAAACTGGGACTATTAAATGTTTTATTTTTAGGGGCCAGAGCAATAGTACAGCGGGTAGACAGTTTGCCTTGCATGCAGCCACCAGGGTCCAATCCCGACATCCCATATGGTTCCCCAAGCACGTCCAGGAGTAATTCCTGAGTGTAGAACCAGGAGTAACCCCCTGAGCACTGCCAGGTATGGTGCAAAAAATAAAAAAAAAACCTTTATTTTTTTTATTTTATTTTTGCTTTTTGGATCACACCCGGCGATGCTCAGGGGCTACTCCTGGCTCTGCACTCAGGAATTACTCCTGGCAGTGCTCCGGGGACCATATGGGATGCCGAGGATCAAACTTGGGCCGGCATGGGCCAGCCGTGTGTAAGGCAAACGCCTACCCGCTGGACTATCGCTCCGCCCCCCCCCACCTTTATTTTTTTTAAATGTTCAGAAATTGCTCACTATTATCTCCATGTAGAAATGAATATTGCCTCATCACTACTAAAGATTATACAGAGATGGGGCTGGAGTGACAGCACAGTGGGTAGGGCGTTTGTCTTGCATGTGGCCAACCGGGTTCGATCCCGGCATCCCATATGGTCCCCTGAGTACCGCCAGGAGTAATTCCTGGAGTGCAGAGCCAGGGAGTAACCCCTGAGCATTGCCGGGTATGACCCAAAAAGCAAAAATTAATTGATTGATTGATTAATTAATTAAAAATGAAGATTATAAAGAGTAGAACTCAGGAAGTCCGGTGACTGCTGGAAGCGAGTGACCAAGGCTACATCCAGTGCTGGCAGATGGTGGAGGCCAGATGCGTGCAGCAGGCCAGGGGCAATCTCAGGGTTTCGCACATTCCAAGCACGTGCTCTAAATCCAAGCTATCTCTGTGGCCTTCACTGTTTTTAAGAGGCATTATTATTTTACAGACTAGGAGTGAAAAACAAATATTGCTTCCCCACTATTAAGAACTGTTCATACATAGTCTTTTATATTTGTTGGTTTGGGGGGCATACCTGTACTCAGGGACCACTCCTGGCATGTTCAGGGGTCCGAATATGGTAGTGGGAATCAAACCTGGGCAGATCATGTCCAAGACAAGTGCCTTACACGTCGTACTATCACTCTGGCTCTCTTCATAAACATTCTTAACATTCTACTGCTATGGGGCCAGAGCATATGCCTTGCATACCATCGACCCAGGTTCTATGTCCAGCACCTATATGGTCCACTGAGCATAAAAACAAACAAACAAAAAAAAAAAGGTGGCCACTGAAACATTAAAGGGCCCAGAATACAGCAGGTAAGGCACTTTCAATCCCACTACCACATGTGGTTCCCTAAGTCCCACCAGGAGAGATCTCAGAGTTTAGATAGAGCTCGGCGTAAACCCAAGAAACCAAAAAATAAATAAATAAATACATAAATGAACAAATAAAATGCCATTAAATTCCCAATCAAAAAATATTCTAACTAGAACAGAAAGAAATCAGTAGCTCTTACTAAAAATGGAAACCCTAATCACTCATAATTCCCTTGGACTTACACCTACTTCCTTTACTTTGGAGCAAATATTTTTAAACATTTTAAAATAGGTCTCTCACAAAAATATAACTTAAATTATTGCAATTTATAAGTTCAATGTTTTTTTTTATTTCCAGACATAGATCTATGTATGTTTATTTATTCACATATGTTTACATAACTACTATACTTGAAACATCTTACCTGGTGTCTTTTCAAATAGTCAAGTGCAATTTGTACATTCTGGAGTCTGTGAAACATCCGCCCTTTCTCTCTGGGCTAAGAATAGAAAAATGCAGAGTATAAAACACATTATAGTCTCTGATACCACTGACTTTGCTAAATATATTTATGCTAAGTATAAAACATATTTACACTTCAAGTTCATACTAAAAAGTCAAAATTGCATTCACTGTTCTGGGTAAACCTACTGAAAGTTTTAAAGATATTTTAAATTTCTCTGCATTATCTAGACTTGAACTGAATTTTCCATATGTTTTATTTAAACATATACTTTATTATAAATATTTTATTTACACAAAGTAAAAATAACATAAAATTATCTTTCTATATTCACTACACTACAATTCTAGCCTATAGTTCACCTAAGCTATGCATTCACAGAGAGAATTAAATATGATCTTCCAATTTTTCCTCCTTAATGAATTGTTACTATCATCAAGGGGAGTTTTATTTATGTGTGACATGTTAATGAAAATAATGAAACTAGCATGCAGTTAGTATTGACACCACCAGGAAGGAGAAAGAGAGTGGAGTTTTAATCAGCCGTGACAGAGGAAGAGAGAAACAATGAAAGTCATACAATATATTTCCTCTTTATTTTATTTTTGCTTTTTCACAAAATCAGGTGGACTCTATGGTAGTGTTATGTTACTAAGGGCACAGATCTGGTTATTCACAACTTCAGGAAAACTAACAGACCCATGATTCTTTTCCTTGATGCTGTTTCCCTTAAGAGAGGATACAAGTTAGCAGGGGAAAACATAAGGAAACAGAGCTGGGAGAATGCTTAACAAAAATATATATATTAAAAAAAAATGGAGCCAAAATTTACCACGTAAAATCTTCTAGAGAGGGAAAAAGAAAAAGACAAATGGACTGCTTAGCTTCTGAAATATGAAGAGGCTGCTGAAGCCAACGACAGCACATGAAAGAGAGAGCAACTCTGAAAAAGTAAAATAAGCTCTATGTAACAGGCAGAAACGATGCAACTAAGTTCGCCCACTGAATAAAAAAAAGGGACAATCTGTGATGAAATAAGAGGACTCTAATGGATGCAGAGGACAAAAAGCAGCACATCTGTCTCCAAGGGCGGACTTATGTCAACTAAACACCATGAAGATTAAACAGCTCTCGAGCTCAGTCAGCACTCCAGATTCTACAATATGCCTCCGCCCTCAATAGAAAGACATGCAAGTAAGAATGCCTGTCAAATATTTGAAAACAGGTAAAATTTAAAGGCATACATTTCAATACTAAATATAATTTCCAAAGCTCCCTTCAAATAAAAGTCTGAATAACTGCCATGTTTAAAATACAAATTCCAACAGTGAAATTAATTTGCATAAAAATTAAGCTAAGGGTTTTTGTATTTATATCAAATGTCTTACTTTTTTTAACTAAGTTGCCATCATATAATTTAACTTCAGATCTTTGCTTACTATGAAGTGCACTACAATATACAAATAAATTTAAAGAGAAAATATTGCCTTTATCCAATTCTTTTGGAACACACACATCTACCTCGCTTTGGGTTTTGGTCCTTTCTGTAGTTTTTCTTAAAAGGAGCCTGAACCCATGGGTTACTTCTCTATCACATTAGGTCTCACCACACTGTAATGGCTAGGTTAGTCGAGTTATGGGGGCAGACACCTACCCCCTTATCCTCATCCTCCACATCCTCATGCTGTTCATATGCGCATGCGTCTGTTGCACTCACCAATCGTAAGGTCTTCAAAATATCTCGCTCCCTTGGCTAATGAATATAACAGACAGAAGATAGGACAGCAAAGACACAAGACAGACCAAAAATGAAAAGAATAGCGTGAACAGAACGTAATGAAGGAGAACAGGTAACCAAGAAGGGGAAGTAATGTTCACAAAAAAAAAAAAAAAGGCAATGACACCTGTGGATGGGTTAGACCATTTTTAGAAAGCAATGTTTATTTCCTTGCTACTTGTGAAAACTTTAATATGCGTTTATATTATACATCCAAGTTTTGCTAAGCAAAAGCTAACGGTTAAAAAAAGAACAAAAGTGTTTTAATTATAGAATTGATTATATAAGCAAGCTAATTAAAGTGCTTTAATTTCCCAAATCCGCATCATCTGAAGTATGAAAATGTTAAGGAATCTAACCAGAGCTCTTTTCAGGCAATAATGAATGAATCAAATAACCAAATGCTATTAAAAAAAATAAACTGAACCATCTGTGCTCACATTCGTTATGTGCACTTCAAAAAATATTACATATTTTTACAAATAAATCAAGAAGTTCAAAGCTTACCAAGGTGTCTCCCGAAAGAACCTCTAGAAGAGAGATCAAGTTATGTCCATCTCTTAAGTCTTCATAAAGATCATTCACATGTTTTCGAACCTATATAAAAAAAAAGTAATTTCAAACTCTTAGTACTAGAACCAAGGGTCATCTTTAACACTCAAATGAGATAGGTGACAAGTAGAAAACACACTTCAGGTGGTGTTCTCATCCATGCAATCTAAAAAATTCATTTTCTCACTAATTAAAAAGTAAATTTAAAAAGTACATTTCCAAATAAAAAGAACATTTCAGATTAAGAATTTAGGGAAGACAAGTAGAATTATTGCTTTGTTAAAATACTCGGATGAATGTAAACTGGACAACTACCTGAGTTACAGTTCTTTAAACATTCTCAATCTTTTTTTTTTCTTTTTGGGTCACACCCAGCAATGCTCAGGGGTTACACCTGGTTCTACACTCAGGAGTTACTCCTGGCAGTGCTCGGGGAACATACAGGATGTGCTGGGGATCAAACCGGGTTGGCTGCATACAAGGCAAACGCCCTCCCCACTGTGCTATTGCTCTGGCCTTAAACACACTCAGGAATGATCTTATTCATCATTCCTGGTACCTTGCTCAGAGGCTCAGCGGAGGGAAAGATTTACCACCACCACACCCACCCCCCCCCCAAGCCCGAGACAGGCACACCTCATCCTCCACAACAACAAACCGACACAATTTCGACTTTAACCCCCCCCCACAACAACTAGACCGGCACCCCCATTCCCCTAACCGCCCACAAACACAAGGGAGAGCTGGGAGGCTGGATCTGTTCCATCTTTTCGCCAGCCTCCAAAAGCGGCCTCCCTCCGTCTCTCCCAGAACCAGGACTGTCAGGGCCCACCGCTCTCTCTCCACCGGGCGTCCAGGTCAGGTAGGCCTGCATGAGCCAGCTCAGGGGCATAGAACAGGGGGCAGTTCAGGGCCAGATGGGAATAACACAGGCTGCACTCGGACCCAGGAGAGCTCAGACTCAGGTAGTGGAAAGTTACTGAGCTCAGGAGTCTCATGTGCTCAGGGCAGGCCAGAGAATAAGGAAGGCGCAGACAGGGACAACAGGACCGCCAGGATACAGTCGGGAGGCACCGCAGCAGGAGCAGAGTACAGGGATCTTGCCCCTATGCATGTGGCAGAGGCGGGGAGAGCGCACACCGAGATAGAGCAGCACGGAGACAGGACCTGGCCATCGTACAGGGCAGGCGCAGTAGACTGCGTGGGACGAGACCAGGATGACGTTCACAGAAATTAGAGGGGCCTAGACATCTGGGGAGGAACCTAAAGTCACCTGTATAATAAACTCACTTTCTTTTTATGCTGAGATTTGTATCTAATTCATTCATACACGAACCCACAAAAACCGAAAACCCGTTAACAACTGCTTCTTCCATTTCACGGGTCTCGTTTAAAGTTTTCGTTCTAGAGCCCAAACTACCCATGGTTTCCCAGAAGCTTTGTTCAATTGGCCTTTGTTCAACTCCTGTAAATATTTGGTCTACGCTAATGTTTGTGCTAGACAGAAAAAATGTCAGAGCAGGCAATGAACACAACTATCCCACATTTGACTGGCACATTTCCATTTTCTCACCTTTGAGTCATTCTGGGCTGCATTACATTACAGAACTGTCAGGAAAGTAGGCAAACAAGTGGTCAAGAAAGAGGGAGGGCCAGAATCCCACCAATATAATCTAGTTTTTATATGCACAGATTAAATTTCTTTAATCCACTAACAAAATATCAAGTGAATATGCAACACAAAGTAACCAAAAGATATACCAAAATTATCTGACATAATAAAAGAAAAGGCAACTAGAAACCAAGCAAAGGAAACACTGAAAGCAAGCCCTTGGTGGGTAATTAAGTCATTGATAAAAAAAAATCAGTTTAAAGGCTTATTATCTAAGTTGATTACATGCATAGTTTTTTCAGTATATCTTATTGAAAAATGAAAAAAATATTTCCCCTAACAAAGCAAAAATGTCCTTAAGAGTTTCAAAACAAAGGCGCTCCAAGTGGCGAAAGTGTTTGGCTTGCAAGCATGAGCCAACAGCAAGTTCATTCCTAGGTGCTGGCTACATGCATAGGCGCAGACGGTCTCAGGAGCTCTACTGTCTGAGGCCCCTGACACCACAACAGATTGGCAACCTCTAAGTACCATAATCTGATGTGTGCAAGTACTACAGCTAATGTGAACCAGAGCACACAGTCACAAGTACAACCTCCAGAAGCATATCTGTGAGGGTTCACAACAGAATGAGCGTGACCTCCAGAAAGCACCTCACATAGAATGTACCACCCTAGGTGAGCACCACAAACAAGTGTGTGTGAGCACCAGTCACTGCACCAATAGCAGCAACAATACACAAAAAGGAAAGGGAAAGGTGAAATAAAGGGGAAAAAAAGTGATGATTAATATCATATTCACCAGCCCTTTGTGACTCATGTTTGGGGACTCCTCTAGCAAAAGTCACAGACCTTTGTTTTTTTTTTTTTTTTTTTTTTTTTTTTTTTTTTTTTGCTTTTTTTGGGTCACACCCAGCAATGCTCAGGGGTTTCTCCTGGCTCTGCACTCAGGAATCACTCCTGGCGGTGCTCGGGGGACCATATGGGATGCCGGGGATCGAACCCGGGCCGGCAGAGGCCGGCCGTGCAAGGCAAACGCCCTACCCACTGGGCTATCGCTCCGGTCCCAGTCACAGACCTTTGAACATTCAAACACCCATGGATGCACTACTAACCTACGGCGACTGCTGTTAGGTTCAATACTGATGAGTACCTGTTGATGTCAATGAAATCTGCAAACTGAACAAATGGCCAGAAAAATTAAAGGGAGTCTGATTACTTTTCAACAAGTATTCCCATCTTTACAGATAACTTATTCTGACTTCTTCTTAAATCCCAGGAAATAACAGATGAATCCTTTGTGTCACCCTTTGTGTTGTAAGTATACAACAGTAAAGTGGAATTTAAAAGCAGTTCATTTCAAGTCTGAAAAGCAATAAAAGGATTCAGGTGCTTGCCTTGTGTGCAACCAATCCTGGCTCAATCTCTGGCAGGTGATGTTGCTTTGCCCCGCCCGGCACTCCAGAAGGACCTCTGAGTAGAGTCCAGGTGATCCTGAGTATCACCAATTGTGGTCTAAGCCCCTCCCTCCAAATAACCCGTATTTGGTTATATTACCCCCTAAAATGACAGATTATCGGAACATTTTAGGTAATCCTTATTTTTTTTTATTTAAAAAGCAACTCAAATAAAATGTAAAAACTATTCCTTCCTCCCTGCCCCTCAAGGTGTTGCAGGTGTGGCTTCATGCTCAGCTGCATTGGCAGGTGGCAGACAGAGACAGGCTTGTCTACACCCAGGGCTCTGCCCGTGGGGCCCTGGATGGTTGATGGTCTGACACAGAAAAGACTGGGCCCCCTAGGATGAACCCAGTGCCATGGCAGAGCCTGACAAGCTACCTGTGGTGTACTCCATATGCCAAAACAGTAACAATAATGGACCCTCATTCCCAACAAATGGAGTCGTTACTGGCACCTGCTCAAGCAAATCCATGAACAGGAAAACAAGTGATACAAGTGATTCCTTCCTCTAGAATACTTTTAGAATACCATTAAGTAACGATCTCAAGAACTTTGAGAGATAAACTAATTTTCATGAATTTTTTTCAGAAATATTCTACTACATATGTGTGTATGCATATAGAAACACAATGTAATGAAATAAATATGAATGCGTAATTTTTCACTGATGTTTCAAGGCACTGTAAAATATTGCTTATTATCACTGCTTGGTACTTTGCCAAACTGAACTTAAATCTTTCACAATTTGCTTTGCCAAATTGTGAACTAGCTTTCACAGGAGGGAGGGGTGTACACCCTGCACTACTCAAGGCTTAGGGATCACGAGTTCTGTGCTCAGAGATCACTCCCCTGGCATAGCTCAGGGAACCACATACAGCGCTGAAATATGCGCTGCATTGGCTGTGTGCAAGGTAAGCACCCACCTTCCTGTACTATTTCTCAAGCCCCATTTGAAAGCATTTAAATCCATGAGCTTCAATTTATAAGACTAAGAGCCTCCTTTAAAACTGTTTTAAAATTAATGCATATCAATGGATCTTTTTCTATGTACTTCTCTATGTATCTTTAGTGTAGCCAGAGAGCAAAATGAATATAAAATGATCTAAATACGAATATAAGATATTCCATGTAAACAAAATACAAAATTGGTTTTGAAGTCATCCTAGCCATGCTCAGAGACTACTTCTGGTTCTAGCTCCCTGAGCTATTTCTCTAAACCCCAAACAGTATTTTGCATTCCTGACCTTATTCAGTTGCTTATTAATCTCTTTAAAATAAATGACTTTAGCATGCAGCATACAAAAGGAAGAGTGGATACAAGCACAGAGCCAGAATGGGACGTCCTATGCCAAGTAACTAACACACAGCGCTGAGAATTAATCCCATACCCTCTGGTCCTGGCACCCACATCCTGCCAGAGCCACAACTCACTACATATCCCACCTCCTATGTCCTGCACCCTCAATGCAGGGTGGCTGAAGACAGACTGTGCTTCTAAATACTTATTTCATAGGAAGGCAATTTCACAATTCACTTTTGCCAATCTGAGCTTAAACTTTCCACATGAGAATACTATTCCAAAACCAGATGTCATTTTCCACCAACAGATTTACATTTCGGTAAAGAAAAAATTAAACTGGGAATGATTAGAAAAGGAGAATATTATTATCATTCCATCACAAAAAGAAGTTAGAAAAAAGCATGTGACAAAAAATCATATTAGGGCCGGAGCGATAGCCCAGCGGGTAGGGTGTTTGCCCTTGCACGCGGCCAGCCTGTGCCGGCCTGGGTTGATCCCTGGCATCCCATATGGTTCCCCGAGCATCGCCAGGAGTAATTCCTGAGTGCAGAGCCAGGAGTAACCCCTGGGCCGGGTGTGACCCAAAAACAAAAAAAAAAAAAAAAATCATATTAATAACAACAATAGTAATATACCATGTAAAACAAATTAGGAAAAGAGACAGCATATGAAAAAAAATCTGCATTTTTGTCTTGCTTCTGCCATGGGTCTCATGAAGCAATCTGCCTGATTAAATTCTCAAGGCAAAATAAAATTTGAAAAAAAATTCTCATCTGCAAAATAAAAATCTGAAAAACATAATGCCTCTATTTCTATCTGAAGAAGAAATTCTGTGGTCAGAAAATAAAATCATTGAGGATTTTAGGATCAATGTGCCAGCAAAAAAAAAAAAACCATATAAACTAGAACATTGCTCTTAAGCCTTGTAAACTTCATTGTTTAAGAATTTGAGAAGATAGAAAAGTTGAAAATATCAACTTATGGAATGTTTGAAAAAAAATCCTGAGAAATTGCTTATTGGGTGATTCTTCCTATTTTTCCTATCTTTGATGAATTCTGAGGGTCTAAAATGTTTTGCATATTTTTGAAACTGTTTAAACAAAAGGATAGCATTATTTCCAGCACTATGAAAACTCCACCACCGTAAACTAACACATACACAGTGTGTTACTATGGAGAACCTGACCCTCTGCTGAATGCTTTAAAAGTATTAGTCCATTTTATTCACTACATGAGACCAGGACAAAAGTGAACATTAATTTAAATTTTTAATTTAATAATATAAGAAAAGAATTCTAATAGGGAGGACATGGGGTTCCAGAGAAATATCCAAACAGGTAATCAACGTAGGGGATGGAGAAGATGGAATAGTTAGGCAAACATTTAAAAATCTTTGGTCCTAAATCTGAGTCACAGTATTTGGCCTCATAACTTTCCATCACAGATTACTATACTCAGTACCAAAAAGAAGCAACCCTCCCTCTTCAATTTTTAATAAAACACTCTTTTCTTCTCCTTTTTGGATATTTTGCCCCCTGTGAGACAAAAAATGTCTGAATAAATAGTGCTAAAGGAAGTGATGAGCAAAGGGAAAGCACTTTCAGATACTCTGGGACTAAATTATATAACTTGAATTACATAATAAGGATGAAGCATCCTTTCTGTACTTGCCAGAATTTTGCAGTATTTTTAGATGTGTGTGTACCAACCGCACCTCCAGTCTACCCCTAGAGGGCACTAATCTTTTGCTTAAGCAAGTTCCCTGAAGACAAACTGAATGAACACTGGGGGAAGCAGGTGGAAGATTCCAAACAAGATACTGTGATGATGGCCTAAGGCAACATATCAATTATATTTTTGAAAGGAAAAAAGACTAGATAAAGCCATGTCTGTCTTCTCCACATGGAGTGATAATCACTAGTACTGACATTTGTGTGGGTTCTTTATATTACTTTGTGTGTTTTAATAAAAATTCAACTAAGAAGGGTATCACATGCTGCTTATTAATGATTTAAAACAGCATTTTCTCAAGAGAGATAGTACAGGAGGTAAGACATACAGCCTACACCAGTTAGAGCTGCAGGACAGCAAATGATCTCCCAAACTCGAGTGATCCTGAGCTGCCAGGATTAAGCCCTGAGCACAGCTGGAGGGGTCCTTCCTCTTAAACACACACACACACACACATGCCGCACCACACACACACACACACGCTGCACACACACACACCCTAACAAATTTAAAAACCTGTTTTGGAAGACTGATTTTGCAGTTTTGATTTTTGGGGGGTGAAGTTTGTCCATCAAGACATACTTCACCCCCAAAGTTTCTCCTGACTTTACCAGGTGCTGCTTTCCAGTTAATAACTGTTAGGATACCCGCTGAACTCCAAAGGAATAGAAACGAAGCAGGCAGTCTGGGCAAGAACAAGGCAGTCTGGGTGACAAAAGAAACAGCAGTATAAAGTGAACATATATACTTAGAAAGTTCTGTTGAGGTCTAGGAACATTCAGAATTCTAAGAAGCCCTCCAAATCAGTCAAGACAGCGGAAAATTTCCAGGTGGAGTAAGAACAAGAACAAAAGGGCAAGGATGCATGAAACCATACAGTGAGCTCCAAGGTAGAAACGCAGCCCATAAAAGCAATGCCCAAGGAGGTGAAAGATGAGAGAGAGGAGAGGCAGACAGACAGGGAGACCAGATGCCTTCAGGCTGAAAGATGTTCAGACTTCCACAGGCAGAGAAAACTGCTGAGGGCATCTCAATATCTGACCTCCACTGAAACTTTTGCGAATTATAATCCCAAGTAACCCATATCACAGATAAAACTGCCCAGGAGAGAGCCCTGAGCACAGCCTGCTGCGCCCTGCCCCCACAAACAAGCAAACTGGAAAGAACATTTAATAAACCTGAGGTAAAATGCATTCCCGTGCACTGCAGCAGGGAACAAGACATTAGTCCCAGAAAAGATCACAGCCCTCTCAAGACATTCTACATCTAAAGGATGCAGAATTCCGGAAAACGAAAGGCTATGTTTAGAAAAGAATATAAATAATTAAAGAAGGCTTGTCCCAAGATAGTTTCCTTCCTTCATTGCCTTATACTAACTAGGTAAAGAAAAAGAGACAGTCAGCTTTAAAAAAACAAGTTCTTTCTCACAAGTCCCACTTCAGAAATTATCTATGATATGTGACCGAACAAAAAAAAGATAATGCTTTAAATGAATTTAAATAGATATTTCAAAAAAAAATAATAATAAAAAAGAGGAGGCAAACTCCCACAAGACTAACACAATACCACTTCCTGGCATCTATCTCCAAGTCACAATATTTCAAAAGGACATACACACACTAAGTTCACTGAGGGACTTAAGTACAATAGCTAAGATATGGAAATAACCAAAGTGTCCAACCACAGATGGACCAAGAAGTTGTAGTAATACCGAAAATGAGATACTATGAAACTGTAAGAAAGGACAAGAGTGTGTAGTTTTTCATGACATGGATGGAACTAGAAGACACCTTGCTGAGTGCAGCCAGTCAGCGGAAGGGAGATACACAAAATTATCTCTCTCTCTCATATGTAGGGCCTAAAGATGAATACTAGGAAGAAAAAGAAGTGATCAAAGCAGCAATACAAGAGAGCTGGTCCACTGAACTTAGCCTGGTTATGTGTGGAATGAAAAGAGCATTTTGGGACCATGGTGGAAGGAAGTGTGTACCCCAGTGTAGTGCTAAAAATGATGTACACATGAAACTACCACTAACAGTAATGGAAATCACAATATCTCAATAAAGATTTTTAAATAAACTGATGATGTCAGCACAGATAGTACAACAGGATAGGCTACTTTTTTATAGTTATATATACTATATATGTAGTATAATGCAAACAAGATATATAATGCAAACAAGTTGCCTTGTTAAATATATATAATTATCATATTATATATTATATAATATATAAATATGTTACATATTACATATTATATGTTTTTCTATATACTCTACACAAATATCATGGAACCCAGAGAAACAGAACAAGAAACATACTTGCACTCCCATGCACTTTGAATTCAGACCTTGGTTTGAATCCCCAGCACCTGATCATTGCCAGGGCTAATTCCTAAACAAGAATCAAGAAGTGCCCCCTAAGCACGGCTGGGTATGGCTCCCCCACTCCCCCAGAATTTCAAATCTTTCCACCTCAAGAAAAGTCCTTCATAAGTTTGAATTTTTTCCACTACACAAATGGTACTTAAATAATAGTGTTTATATTATTAATAAATAATATTGGAGGGCATTTTAGTCATAGTTTCATCTACATATTGTTTCTTCT
>JAJIBD010038472.1:0-18890 GCA_021461705.1 Cryptotis parvus
AATTCAGATCCTTAAACACACTGAATTCCTAACATCTGTCATAATACAGTAACTGAAGCAAAACTTGTTTTGGTCGCTGGAACTCTGCTCCTCCCCTCTTCAAAGATACCTAAACCCAGAGGATCTTCTATAGACATCTGACTCCTTCTGAATGACCTTTTGCGAACTTTGTTCAAAAGCATGATCAAGGGATTGATCGCCTGCTGTTCTTTCTGCCAGGTAATGTACAGTCTCCTCTGGTGAGGGCTAATATTTGCTCCCAGTAGCTTGGCAGGGTCCTCTCCGCGATGCTCAATGTCCTTCCTCTGAACAACCCTATCTGCCTAGACTCAATGTTACTTTTCAGCTTGCCAAGACATTTCAACCCATTCAGCATTCTTTTCTATTGAAATTCTCCTCCCTTTTCAAATTCATCAACGCCATACTCTGCAAGAGTGGTCCTCACTCTCTACCTTACATGTATATATTTTTCCTCAGATCTTCCTCCCGCATCCCCTAATGTCAGGCTTTTGTCAAATTTCTGACCTCAGCTCTCAACTCCTTTCCATATGCTCCCGTATGGGCTACGATGCTTTCCTTCTGAGCAACCCCATGACACTTGTATGCTAATAATTCCCAAGTCCTGTTTTCTGTGCGGCTTGAACTCTATGTACTATGAGCTCTGTTCCCACCTTATTGATCAGCTGACAGATGCATGAGACAGCCCAGGGAGGCCACTGAACAGACCCAAAGTCTTTTGCTTTCCCACTATCATTCCCACTGTTTGCCAGGCACTTTGTTGTAGTGTTCCAATTGCATGCTAAAAATATTTAGTTGTAGTCAATATTGGATGAGAATAAAACTTTAGACCAATTAGGTTTATAAGATCAAAGAACTGTAGTAAAGGCATACATTGGCATTTTGCATAACAATCTGCATACACATAAAGATAAGCTACTTCCAGAACATATCAATATTTAGACTCTGTGAAGCAATCATGTCAACAGAGATGGAAAGGTAAGTTCAATGGACCCAAGCATGCAAGTCCATCCCCAGAAGACCCAGAAGCTGAAATAAAGTATACAGCCCAAACACCAGCGAAGAACGTTAGTCATGTTGAATCACTCTCCTTCATCCTCAGAAGGCCTGGTTGCCACGTCTTTTCTTTATACCTTCTTCAAAACAAAAATCTTCAGTTTTTCATTCCAAATGTGTTCTATCACTCTATTTTGAGAATTCTGCATGTTAGGATTCTTAGCTTCTCTTTCTCTAACAATGGCTTGAACTCATTTCAGTCTACTTTAATCAGATTATAGATTATGTTTCTAAACGCTATTATTTTTAGGCACAAGATGGTTAAGAGATTTACATGTAATGCCGCCAGCGATCATAAATCGAGTCAATGATGAAACCAGCTCTCCAAATCCTGGCTATTTTCCACTGCACCACAGTGGTCTTAACTCTGACGATAAGAAGCCGCCCATGGCTGCCTCATCAACTCTTCAGTCATGATGCGAAGTAGTTGCTGGTTCCATGAAGCCAGGATCACCTCCCATGGTGGACATTACGCCTATCGCGAGCGTTGCCCACCTGACCCCATTTGGGACAAATAAAAGGCGAAACACTGCTGAAGATCTCTAAGTGAAATAAGCTTTGGCCAATTCTGCTTAATCCACTTTTTGCTCTCAGCGGATCTGGTACGCCCATTGCTGAATTAATGTACAGTATCCTAAACTGCTTGGGATAAGATCCTCCAATAAGAACCCCTGCCCTTTGGAGTCAACCTCCTGTGGTGTTATTACTTCCCAGTCCCCAACACGCAGATTAAGTGGACACTCACCTTTATTCTACGATAATCTGCAGCCTGCCTCACACGGGTGTCTTCACGATTACCTGGGTCTGCCATAGCTGGAGTCTCCTTCAATTCCTACTACTAACAACTTTTTGCTCAACCGACCATTCATATAGGAATAACTGCCTAGACTCAACTTAAACTCTCCATACTTATCCTATTCCCAAATAAGAATTCCAGGAACATTATTTCCCCTACAAACCTCCTGCAGCCAATTATTAATAATGACAAAATGGATACACTCAAGATTTAGTTTTAAAACTCCAGCTCACTCGTGCTGAAAAGATAGTGCAACAGTAGAGCTTGCTTCCAACACGACTACGACTGAGCAAATCTGATTCCCAGCACGTGATATGTCCCTCAATCCTGCCAGGGGTGCAGCACCAGGAGTAAGCCCTGAACACAGCCTAGTGTGCCGTAAAACATAAACTCCTGCTCTTTTGAAGAGGCAGAAGCCACCCCTCCTCCTCTGAGGCCCAACATCAGCCAGTTAAACAGGATTGTACTATGCACTACCATGGGGTGAGGTTGTGTGAAACACGCTGGCTGCAGTCTCAAAGCAAGTCCTTGACAACGAACCACCTGAAACCAAATAAAAAAAAATGACTTTTCCCAACTGAGTCATTTTACAAACATCAAATCATCCACAGTTGATATTTGCTAAATGATTCCTAGAGTAATACACTGGCATTTATTCCTGAAATCTAGCTGGAAAAAGCGCGTCTCACAATTCAACTAGCCAGGACCACTCTTTATGATAGTCATATCGCCATCTAGCGTCTATTACTAGAACCAGTCTATAAATCCAAGTAATGATCCATGAAAACCACTCTGAATTAAGACCAAAACATCTGTCTAGAGAAATGAGGTAATAGTGTCAGTAAAAGCAAAAAAAAACATCTAAAGCCTCAATAAAGAAATCTCACGATTTCCGTGAGATTAAAAAGCAAGATTGTTAATACTATTAAAAACATGCACATTATATGTTCTGTAATCCATAGTCTGGAGAGGAAGGAAGAAAGATAGAAATGGAAGAAATAAAGAACCTGCCATGGAGGGAGGGCTGGGGGAGGAACCGGGGCGTTGGTGGTGGGAGGATGGGCACTGGTAGGCGGGATGGGTGCTGCTCTCGCTGTATGACCAAAACCAAATATGAACTTTTTAATTGTATATCTTTGTAATTGTAAAATAAACAAATTTAAAAAAAAAACATACACATTATAAAAACTAAAAAGAACACAAAATCAGAAGCCAGCACCTACATTTATAACAACATAATAGTAAGATACTAAGTCTTAAATACATTTTCTTCCGCAGGAAACTAACCACGTAGTCCTTCATACAATCCATTTGAAAATTCATAATGGGAAGGCAAACTGAAATGGCAATCAAAGAAAACATGGTCTTACCTGGAAGTGCAAAATTGTGTCCATAATCCCAGGGTCCAATTTGGATTTCCATCTGTATTATGTCATCTACTGATATTCACCAATTTAACCTATTTAAAAAAAAATTCAAACCACCTCATAGAACTATCTTTTTCAAGATAAAAGCAATTTGAAAGTGAAAAACGTTAAGTTATTTAAATAACAGATATATTCAAAATATATTCAAAATATTTTATTTCCTATATTATTCACTCTATTTCACAAATTATAAAGCAACAGCAGAAATTGAAAAAAGTTATTTAAATACCAGATAGATTCAAAATATTTCCTATATCACTCATTTTATTTCACAAAATTATAAAGCAACAGCAAAAGAAAAATCGGATATTATTTTTGTGTCTCTCTAAATATGAACTCACTTGTTAGGCGAAAAATTAATGCTAGACTAGAACTAAGCATTGAATGTATGCAAAAGATTTACATGATAACTCTAAATGTAGGTATGGCAAGACACAATGTGTGCGAGAAGGGGGACAAACACAGAACAGGGAGCAGAGAGAGAGGGAAGGAGGGTGAGAGAGAGAGAGAGAGAGAGAGAGAGAGAGAGAAATGAAAAGTGCCTGCTATAAAAAGGCAGGCTGGGGAAGATCGGAGGAATTTGGGAACTCTGGTGGTGTGAAATGTGCACTGGTGGAGGGTTGGGTGCTGCTACATTTGTATGTAACTGAAAGCCAATTACGAACAGCTGTAGAAATGTCTATCTCACAGTGTTATAATAAAAATAATAAAATAAATTAAAAGCAATCTCACATAAGAGGGTCTAATTTTATCCAGATTTTTAAAAATTAGAATAAGAAAGTGGGGCAGAACGGCAGCAGGGAGGGCCTTTGACGCACACTCCCTATCTGGGACGATCCAGGCAGATATAGTAACTCCTGGGAGACCAGAGCTGTTTATCTTGTGCGAACAGTCAATTGAGGTAATCTGGTACATCATAGACAGCAGAATAAGATATCAATTAAAAATTCAAAATCTTATTTAACATTTTACTCCTTGGACAAAGCAGTACCAGAATCACTTCAGACTGGAAGACATAGTTAACTATTCATTAATCCTAAGATTGTCGCTGTTTAGAATTATGATAAGCAAATATTTAAAATAGTTTAGGTTGGGGCCGGAACGTAGCCCAATGGTAGAGGCGTTGCCTTGCACCGGCTGACCATGCCGACCAGGTTCAATCCAGCATCCCATATGGTCCCACGAGCACCGCCAGGAAGTAATTCACGGAGCCAGGCCAGAGCCTGAGCATTGCCGGGTGTGACCCAAAAGCTTAACAAAATAAATAAATTAATAATTAAATAAATAAATAAAATAAATATAAATAAATAAATAAATAAATAAATAAAATAGTTTGGGAGTGGGAACCTGAAGCGATGCCAGCGGTGGGAGTTTGCCTTACACGTGGCGGTATGCCGGCCAGGTAGATCCCCAGCATCCCATGGTCCCCGGCACCACCAGGAGTAATTCCACAGATTTTAGAAACAGGAGTAATTACAGCGCCACCGGGTGACCCAAAAAAAAATAGTTTGGAGTCTATCTTAATACACACCCTAGACATACCCGATCTAGATCAAAATAGTTTAGAATACTTGTTGCTCTGTTAGACTAAAACATATTTAAATGTCCAAACTAAATCAAATGAACAAATAACAGCAGATGGTGCTTCTTTCTGTCCCTCTCTTGTCCCTTTCATTTTCTTTCCCATTAAAAAGCAAAACTGATGACTCTATCCTGTTTTCTATTTATACTTAGTATCTCAATTCTCCTATTTGTATTAGCACTCTGTTTGAAAGTCCAGAATGTAAGATGTTTCTTTTCCATGATTTCTTGTAATAGCTCATGAAAAACTGGGACTATTAAATGTTTTATTTTAGGGCCAGAGCAATAGTACAATGAGGTAGACAGTTGCCTTGCATGCCGTACCAGGGTCCAATCCCCGACATCCCATATGGTTCCCAAGCACGTCCAGGAGGTAATTCCTGAGTGTAGAACCAGGGAGGTAACCCCTAGAGGCTTTGCCCAGTGGTGCAAAAATAAAAAACTTTATTTTTAATTTATTTTTGCTTTACTGGATCACACCGGCTGATGCTCAGGGCACTATCTCTGCACTCAGGAATTACTCCTAGCAGTGGGGATCATATGGGATTCGAGGATCAAACTTGGGCGGCATGGGCCAGCGCTTGTAATAATAAAACCGCGCCCTACTAGCTGGACCTCGCTCCGCCCCCCCACCTTTATTTTTTAAATGTTCAGAAATTGCTCACTATTATCTCCATGTAGAAATGAATATTGCCTCATCACTACTAAAGATTATACAGAGATGGGGCTGGGTGACAGCGCACAGTGGGTAGAGGCGTTTGTCTTGCATGTGGCCAGCCGGGTTGATTCGGCATCCCATATGGTCCCCTGAAATTACATGGGAGTAATTCCTGAAGGGGTGCAGAGCCAGGGTAACCCCTGAGCATTGCCGAATTATGACCCAAGAGCAAAAATTAATTAATTGATTGATTGTTTAGTGTATTAAAAATGAAGATTATAAAGTGAAGAACTCAGAAGTCGGTGACTGCTGGAAGGCCAGTATTGAGCTGCATCCAGTGCTGGCTGATGGTGGAGGCCAGATGCGTGCAGCAGGCCAGGGGGCAATCTCGGGGTTTCGCACATTACAAGCACGTGCTCTAAATCCAAGCTATCTCTGTGGCCTTCACTGTTTTAAGAGGCATTATTATTTTACAGACTAAGGTGAAAACAAATATTGCTTCCCCACTATTAAGAACTGTTCATCTTTTATATTTGTTGGTTTGAGGAATATACCTGTACTCAGGGACCACTCCTGGCATGTTCAGAGTCCCAGAATATGGTAGTGGGAATCAAACCTGGGCAGATCATGTCCAAGACAAGTGCCTTGCGTCGTACTATCACTCTAACAAACTTCATAAGCATTCTTAACATTCTACTGCTATGGGGCCCGATATGCCTTCACATACATCGACCCAGGTTCTATGTCCAGCACCTATATGGTCCACTGAGCATAAAGCAAACAAACAAAAAAAAAAAAAGGTGGCCACTGGCAAACATTAAAGGGCCCAGATACCTTGCGAGTAAGGCACTTTCAATCCCTACCACGTGTGGTTCCTCAGTCCCACCGAAAGGAGAGATCTCAGAGTTTAGATAGAGGCTCGGCGTAAGCCAAGAAACCAAATAAATAAATAAATACATAAATGAACAAATAAAAATGCCATTAAATTCCCAATCAAAAAATATTCCTAACTAGAACCCAGAAAAATCCAGTATCTTACCAAAATGGAAACCTAATCACTCATAATTCCTTGGACTTCACACGCCTACTTCCTTTACTTTGGAGCAAATATTTTAAACACATTTTTAAAATAGGTCTCTCCACAAAAATATAACTTAAGTGTATAATTTATAGTTCAATGTTTTTTTATTTCAGACATAGATCTATGTATGTTTATTTATTCACATATGTTTACATAACTACTATACTTGAAACATCTTACCTGGTGTCTTTTCAAATAGTCAAGTGCAATTTGTACATTCTGGAGTCTGTGAAAGCATCCGCCCTTTCTCTCTGGGCTAAGAATAGAAAAATGCAAGTATAAAACACATTATAGTCTCTGATACCACTGACTTTGCTAAATATGTTTATGCTAAGTATAAAACATATATTTACCTTCAGAGTTCATACCTAAAAAGTCAAGAACATTCCTGCTGTTCTGGGTAAACCTACTGAAAGTTTTAAGGATATTTTAAATTTCTCTGTATTATCTAGACTTGAACTGAATTTTCCATATGTTTTATTTAAACATATACTTTATTATAAATATTTTATTTACACAAAGTAAAAATAACATAAAATTATCTTTCTATATTCACTACACTACAATTCTAGCCTATAGTTCACTAAGCTATGCATTCACAGAAGATTAAATATGATCTTCAATTTTTTCCTCCTTAATGAATTGTTACTATCATCAAGGGAGTTTTTATTTATGTGTGACATGTTAATGTAAATAATGAAACTTCAGCATGCAGTTAGTATTGAACTTCTGGGAAGGAAGAGTGGAGTTTTTAATCAGCCGTGACAGAGGAAGAGAGAAACAATGAAGTCATACAATATAGCCTCTTTATTTTATTTTTGCTTTTCACAAAATCAGGTGGACTCTATGGTAGTGTTATGTTACTAAGGGCACAGATCTGGTTATTCACAACTTCAGGAGAAACTAACAGACCCATGATTCTTTTCATGATGCTGTTTCCTTAAGAGGATACAAGTTGGCAGGAAAAACATAAGGAAACAGAGCTGGAGAATGCTTAACAAAAATATATATATGCAAAAAAATGGAGCCAAATTTACCACGTAAAAATCTTCTAGAGAGAAAAAAAAAAAAAGACAAATGGACTGATTAGCTACAAAAATATGAAGAGGTTGCTGAAGCCAACATTGCTTATGAAAGAGAAACAACTGAAAAGTAAAATAAGCTCTAAAAACAGGCAGAAGAAACAATGCAACTAAGTTCGCCACTGAATAAAAAAGGGACAATCTGTGATGAAATAAGAGGACTCTAATGGATGCAGAGGACAAAAGCAGCACATCTGTCTCAGGAGGCGGACTTATGTCAACTAAACACCATGAAGATTCAACAGCTCTTAGGAGCTCAGTCAGCACTCAGATTCTACAATGTACCTCCGCCCTCCAATAGAAAAGCAATGTAAAGTAAGAATGCCTGTCAAATATTTGAAAACAGGTAAAAAATTTAAAGACATACATTTCAATACTAAATATAATTTCCAAAACTCCCACTTAAAATAAAGATCTGAATAACCATGTTTTAAATACAAAATTCAACAGTGAAATTAATTTGCATAAAGAATTAAGCTAAGAAATTTTTGTATTTATATCAAATGTCTTACTTTTTTTAACTAGAAGTTGCCATCATATAATTTAACTTCAGATCTTTGCTTACTATGAAATTACACTACAATATACAAATAAATTTAAAAAGAGAAAATATTGCCTTCCATCCAATTCTTTTGGAACCCACACATCTACCACCAAGCTTTGGGTTTTTGGTCTTTCTGTGGATTTTATGTAAAGGGCCTGAACCCATGAGTTGCTTCTCTATCACATTAGGTCTCACCACACTGTAATGGCTGGGTTAGTCGAGTTATGAGGTGAACACACCTACCCCTTATCCTCATCCTCCACATCCTCATGCTGTTCATATGCATCGTCTGTTACTCACCAATCGTAAGGTCTTCAAAATATCTAAGCTCCTTGGCTGTCGAATATATTTTGGAAGATAGGACAGCCAAAGACACAAGACAGACCAAAAATGAAAGAATAGGCGTGAACAGAGCGTAAGTGAAGAACCAGGTAACCAAGAAGGGGAAGTAATGTTCACAAAAAAAAAAAAAAGAGGCAATGACACCCTAGATGGGTTAGACCATTTTTAGAAAGCAATGTTTATTTCCTTGCTACTTGTGAAAACTTTAATATGCGTTTATATTACTTATCCAAGTTTTGCTAAGCAAAAGCTAGCAGTTAAAGAACAAAAGTGTTTTAATTATAGAATTGATTATATAAAGCAAGCTAATTAAAGTGTTTAATTTTCCCAAATCATCTGAAGTATTTATGAAAATGTTAAGGAATCTAACGGAAGAGCTCTTTTCAGGCAAATATTAATGAATCAAATAACCAAATGCTAGTAAAAAATAAACTGAACCATCTGTGCTCACATTCGTTATGTTACTTCAAAAAATATTACATATTTTACAAATAAATCAAAAGTTCAAGAAGCTTACCAAAGGTGTCTCCCGAAAGAAACCTCTAGAGAAGAGATCCAAGTTATGTCCATCTCTTAAGTCTTCACAAAGATCATTCACATTTTTCGAACCTATATAGAAAAAGTAATTTCAAACTCTTAGTGTAGAACCAAAGGGTCATCTTTAGCTCAAATGAGATAGAGTGATGCGTAAAAAAAACACACTTCAGGTAGTGTTCTCATCCATGCAATCTAAAAATTCATTTTCTCACCTAATTAAAAAGTAAATTTAAAAGAACATTTCCAAATAAAAGAACATTTCAGATTAAGAATTTAGGAAGACAAGTAGAATTATTGCTTTGTTAAAATACTCGAGGATGAATGTAAACTGGGCACAACTACTGAGTTACAGTTTTAACAACATTCTCAATCTTTTTTTTCTTTTTGGGTCACGCCCAGCAATGCTCAGGGTTACACCTGGTTCTGCACTCAGGAATTACTCTGGCGGTTTCGAGGAACATACAAGATGTGCTGGGGATCAAACCGGGTTGGCTGCATCAGGCAAACGCCCTCCCACTGTGCTATTGCTCCTGACCTTAAACACGCTCAGGAATGGTCTTATTCATCATTCCTGGTACCTTACTCAGAAGGCTCAGCAGAGGGAAAGATTTACCACCACCACACCACGCCCCACCCTCTACTCTCTAGGTCACATGATCCAAAGATGCCACAAAGCTGTAAAGTCAACTCAAGGCACACATGACGCTATGCACTATTTCTGAAACTTTCTGTGAGTATACCACTGTTTCAAACTGATAGTTAAAAAATACAACCTATACCTAAACATTCGATCCAAAACACAAGCCTTGTGGTTTTTCCCCAAGAAAAGCATACAGTTTCTATCTGCACCCCAACATTCATAGAGCAAACAGTCATGGTTGTATGCCCCTCACCTCTCAATTATCCACAAAAGTGAGTAAACATAATGAGACTATGGCCTGGAAATGGTCCATCTAGAAGGTACCGACAGAGAGAGAACACAACAGACCACCCATTCACTTGGTTGCTTCATACTCTATTGTAATTTTTTGTGGATCTCTTTCACTGTGCTTAATATACAAGTTAATTTTTGTCACAACTATAAAATGTGTGTATGTAAGGAAAACATAATATATAGTATTTAATAGCATCGTGATCCCAGCATCCACTGGGTATGAAATGTAAGTATTGTGAACAATTGGCAAGGGTTACAAAATAACTGTGTTACTGCGGGTTAAGGTAGAGGGCCAGAATGCCTTTAAATCTCCACCCCGGGAGAGTAGCCAATAAGAATGTAGACGAGAGGGGCTGGCTGGGGGTGGGGTTTGGACACAAGGCCTCTAAGCGTAACCCACAGAGAAATGGACGAGGCTCAGAGAGACACGAGAGGAAATGGTGAGGAAGGGGAGAGAGAGGTGGGAGAGCTGGATCTATTCGCCAGCCTCAAGCGGCCTCCTCCATCTCCCCAGAACCAGGACTGTCAGGGCCCTGGCTCTCTCTCCACGGCGGGCGTCAAGGTCAGGTAGCCTGCATGAGCCAGCTCAGCATAGAACACTTGCAGGGGAGCAGTTCGGGGCCCAGATGGGGAATAACACAGGCTGCACTTTCGGACCAGGAGGCTCAATTCAGGTAGTGGAAAGTTGCAGAGCTCAGGAGTCTCATGTGCTCAGGGCAGGCCAGAGAGGGAATAAGGGAAGGCGCCCAGACAGGACAACAGGACCGCCAAGGACAGTCGAGAGGGCATAGCCGGAGCAGAGTACCAGGGATCTTGCTATATGCATGTAGCAGGCGGGGAGGCGCACGCGAGATAGAGCAGCCCGGAGACAGGACCTGGCCATCGTGCAGAACTGAGCGAGTAGACTGCGTGGGACAGCACCAGGATGTCGTTCTAAGAGGAATTAGAGGGCCTAGACATCTAGGGGAGGGAACCTAAAAGTCACCTGTATAATAAACTCACTTTCTTTTTATGCTGAGATTTGTATCTAATTCATTCCTTGAACACCCACAACGAAGCCGTTAACAACTGCTTCTTCCATTTCACGGGTCTCGTTTAAAGTTTTAGTTCTAAACCCAAACTACCCATGGTTCCCAGAAGCTTTTTCAGTGGCCTTTGTTCAACTCCTGTAAATATTTGGTGCGCTAATGTTTGTGCTAGACAAGGAAAAATGTCAGAGCAGGCAATGAACACAACTATCCCACATTTGACTGGCACGCTTCCATTTTCTCACCTTGAGGTCATTCTGGGCTGCATTACATTACCGTGTCAGGAAAGTAGGCAAACAAGTGGTCAAGAAAGAGGGAGGGCCAGAATCACCAATGTAATCCCTAGTTTTTATATGCACAGATTAGAGATTTCTTTAATCACTAACAATATCAAGTGAATATGCAACACCAGTAACCAAAAGATATGCCAAAATTATCTGACATAATAAAGAAAAAGCGGCAAAGAAACCAAGCAAAGGAAACACTGAAAGCAAGCCCTTGGTAGGTAATTAAGTCATTGATAAAAAATCAGTTTAAAGGCATATTATCTAAAGTTGATTACATGCATAGTTTTTCAGTATATCTTATTGAAAAATGAAAAAAATATTTCCCTAACAAAGCAAAAATGTCCTTAAGAATTTCAAAACAAGGCGCTCCAAGTGGCGAGTGTTTGGCTTGCAAGCATGAGCCAACAGCAAGTTCATTCCTAGGTGCTGGCTACATGCATAAGGCGCAGACGGTCTCAGGAGCTCTACTGTCTGAAGCCCTGATACCACACAACAGAATGGCAACCTCTAAGTACCATAATCTGATGTGTGCAAGTACTACAGCTAATGTGAACCCAGAGCACACAGTGCACAAGTACAACCTCCAGAAACATATCTGTGAGGTTCACAACAGAATGTGACCTCAGAAAGCACCTCACACAGAATGTACCACCCTAGGTGAGCACCACAAACAAGTGTGTGTGAGCACCAGTCACTGCACCAATAGCAGCAACAATGCACACAAAAAAGGAAGGAAAGGGTGAAATAAAGGGGAAACAGTGATGATTAATATCATATTCACCAGCCCTTTGTGACTCATGTTTGGGGACTCTCTAGCAAAGTCACAGACCTTTGTTTTTTTGTTTTTTTTTTTTTTTTTTTTTTTTTTGCTTTTTGGGTCACGCAGCCATGCTCAAAGGTTTCTCTGGCTCTGCACTCAAATCCTCTGGCATTGCTCAAGGGGACCATATGGGATGACCGAGGATCGAACCAGGGCGGCACGGAGCGACCGCGTGCAACAAGCGCCCTACCCACTGGGCTATCGCTCGGTCCCAGTCACAGACCTTTGAACATTCAAACACCCATGGATGCACTACTAACTCTGACGACTGCTGTTAGGTTCAATACTGATGAGTACCTGTTGATGTCAGTGAAATCTGCAAACTAAACAAATGGCCAGAAAAAATTAAAGGGAGTCTGATTACTTTTCAACAAGTATTCCCATCTTTACAGATAACTTATTCTGACTTCTTTTAAATCCTCGAAATAACAGATGAATCCTTTGTGTCACCCTTTGTGTTGTAAGTACACAACAGTAAAGTGGAATTTAAAAGCAGTTCATTTCAAGTATGAAAAGCAATAAAGTTCAGGTGCTTGCCTTGTGTGCAACCAATCACAGCTCAATCTCTGGCAGTGATGTTGCTTTGCCCTTGGCCCTCCAGAAGGACCTCTGAGTAGAGTCCAGGTGATCCTGGGTATCACCAATTGTGGTCAAGCCCCTCCCTCCAAATAACCGTATTTGGTTATATTACCCTAAAATGACAGATTGCGGAACATTTTTTAGGTAATCCCTATTTTTTTACTTAAAAAGCAACTCAAATAAAATGTAAAAACTATTCCTTCCTCCCTGCCCCTCAAGGTGTTGCAGGTGTGGCTTCATGCTCAGCTGCATTGGCAGGTGGCAGACAGAGACAAGCTTATCTACCCCAGGGCTCTGCCCGTGGGCCCTGGATGGTTGATGGTCTTACACAGAAAAGACTGGGCTCCCCTCGGATGAACCCAGTGCCATGGCAAGAGCCTGACAAGCTACCTGTGGTGTACTCCATATGCCAAAACAGTAACAATAATGGACCTCATTCCCCAACAAATGGAGTCATTACTGGCACCTGCTCAAGCAAATCCATGAACAGGAAAACAAGTGATACAAGTGATTCCTTCCTCTAGAATACTTTAGAATACCATTGGTAACGATCTCAAGAACTTTGAGAGATAAACTAATTTTCATGAATTTTTTCAGAAATATTCTACCACATATGTGTATGCATATAGAAACACAATGTAATGAAATAAATATGAATGCGTAATTTTTTCACTGATGCCCTTCCAAGGCACTGTAAAATATTGCTTATTATCACTGCTTGGTACTTTGCCAAACTGAACTTAAATCTTTCACAATTTGCTTTGCCAAATTGTGAACTGAACTTTCACAGGAGGAGGGTGCCTACACCCTGCACTCAAGGCTTAGGGATCACGAGTTCTGTGCTCAGAGATCACTCCTGGCATAGCTCAGGGAACCACATACAGCGCTGAAATATGCGCTGCATTGGCTGTGCAAGGTGGGCACCCTCCTTCCTGTACTATTTCTCAAGCACCCCATTTGAAAGCATTTAAATCCATGAGCTTCAATTTATAAGACTAAGAGACTCCTTTAAAACTGTTTTAAAATTAATGCATATCAATGGATCTTTTTCTATGTACTTCTCTATGTATCTTTAGTGTAGCCAGAGAAGCAAAATGAATATAAAATGATCTAAATACGAATATAAGATATTCCATGTAAACAAAATACAAAATTGGTTTTGAAGTCATCCTAGCCATGCTCAGAGACTACTTCTGGTTCTAGCTCCCTGAGCTATTTCTCTAAACCCCAAACAGTATTTTTGCATTTCCTGACCTTATTCAGTTGCTTATTAATCTCTTTAAAATAAATGACTTTAGCATGCAGCATACAAAAAGGAAGAGTGGATACAAGCACAGAGCCAGAATGGGACGTCCTATGCCAAGTAACTAACACACAGCGCTGAGAATTAATCCCATACCCTCTGGTCCTGGCACCCACATCCTGCCAGAGCCACAACTCACTACATATCCACCTCCTATGTCCTGCACCCTCAATGCAGGGTGGCTGAAGACAGACTGTGCTTCTAAATACTTATTTCTAGGAAGGCAATTTCACAATTCACTTTGCCAATCTGAGCTTAAACTTTCCACATGAGAATACTATTCCAAAACCAGATGTCATTTTCCACCAACAGATTTACATTTCGGTAAAGAAAAATTAAACTGGGAATGATTAGAAAAGGAGAATATTATTATCATTCCATCACAAAAGAAGTTAGAAAAAGCATGTGACAAAAAATCATATTAGGGCGGAGCGATAGCCCAGCGGGTAGGGCGTTTGCCTTACGCGGCCAGCCTGTCCCGCCCTGGGTTAGATCCCTGGCATCCCATATGGTTCCCGAGCATTGCCAGGAGGTAAATTCCTGAGTGCAGAGCCAGGAGTAACCCCTGGGCCGGATGTGACCCAAAAAAAAAAAAAAAAAATCATATTAATAACAACAATAGTAATATACCATGTAAAACAAATTAGGAAAAGAGACAGCATATGAAAAAAAAATCTGCATTTTTGTCTTGCTTCTGCCATGGGTCTCATGAAGCAATCTGCCTGATTAAATTCTCAAGGCAAAAATAAAATTTGAAAAAAAAATTCTCATCTGCAAAATAAAATCTGAAAAACATAATGCCTCTATTTCTATCTGAAGAAGAAATTCTGTGGTCAGAAAAATAAAATCATTGAGGATTTTAGGATCAATGTGCCAGCAAAAAAAAAAAAAACCATATAAACTAGAACATTGCTCTTAAGCCTTGTAAACTCCATTGTTTAAGAATTTGAGAAGATAGAAAAGTTGAAAATATCAACTTATGGAATGTTTGAAAAAAATCCTGAGAAATTGCTTTATTGGGTGATTCTTCCTATTTTTCCTATCTTTGATGAATTCTGAGGGTCTAAAATGTTTTGCATATTTTTGAAACTGTTTAAACAAAGGATAGCATTATTTCCAGCACTATGAAAACTCCACCACCGTAAACTAACACATACACAGTGTGTTACTATGGAGAACCTGACCCTCTGCTGAATGCTTTAAAAGTATTAGTCCATTTTATTCACTACATGAGACCAGGACAAAAGTGAACATTAATTTAAATTTTTAATTTAATAATATAAGAAAAAGAATTCTAATAGGGAGGACATGGGGTTCCAGAGAAATATCCAAACAGGTAATCAACGTAGGGGATGGAGAAGATGGAATAGTTAGGCAAACATTTAAAAATCTTTGGTCCTAAATCTGAGTCACAGTATTTGGCCTCATAACTTTTCCATCACAGATTACTATACTCAGTACCAAAAAAAGCAACCCTCCCTCTTCAATTTTTAATAAAACACTCTTTCTTCTCCTTTTGGATATTTTGCCCTGTGAGACAAAAATTGTCTGAATAAATAGTGCTAAAGGAAGTGATGAGCAAAGGGAAAGCACTTTCAGATACTCTGGGACTAAATTATATAACTTGAATTACATAATAAGGATGAAGCATCCTTTCTGTACTTGCCAGAATTTTGCAGTATTTTTAGATGTGTGTGTACCAACCGCACCTCCAGTCTACCCCCTAGAGGGCACTAATCTTTTGCTTAAGCAAGTTCCTGAAGACAAACTGAATGAACACTGGGGGAAGCAGGTGGAAGATTCCAAACAAGATACTGTGATGATGGCCTAAGGCAACATATCAATTATATTTTTGAAAGGAAAAAGACTAGATAAAGCCATGTCTGTCTTCTCCACATGGAGTGATAATCACTAGTACTGACATTTGTGTGGGCTTTATATTACTTTGTGTGTTTTAATAAAATTCAACTAAGAAGGGTATCACATACTGCTTATTAATGATTTAAAACAGCATTTTCTCAAGAGAGAGTACAGGAGGTAAGACATACAGCCTACACCAGTTAGAGCTGCAGGACAGCAAATGATCTCCCCAAACTCGAGTGATCCTGAGCTGCCAGGATTAAGCCCTGAGCACAGCTGGAGGGGTCCTTCCTCTTAAACACACACACACACACACATGCGGCGCACACACACACACACACACACACACACCCTAACAAATTTAAAAACCTGTTTTGGAAGACTGATTTTGCAGTTTTGAATTTTTTGGGGGGTGGTTTGTCCATCAAGACATACTTCACCCCCCAAAGTTTCTCCTGACTTTACCAGGTGCTGCTTTCCAGTTAATAACTGTTAGGATACCGCTGAACTCCAAAGGAATAGAAACGAAGCAGGCAGTCTGGGCAAGAACAAGGCAGTCTGGGTGACAAAGAAACAGCAGTATAAAGTGAACATATACTTAGAAAGTTCTGTTGAGGTCTAGGAACATTCAGAATTTAAGAAGCCCTCCAAATCAGTCAAGACAGCGGAAAATTTCCAGGTGGGAGTAAGAACAAGAACAAAGGGCAAGGATGCATGAAACCATACAGTGAGCTCCAAGGTAGAAACGCAGCCCATAAAAGCAATGCCCAAGGAGGTGAAAGATGAGAGAGGAGAGGCAGACAGACAGGGAGACCAGATGCCTTCAGGCTGAAAGATGTTCAGACTTCCACAGGCAGAGAAAACTGCTGAGGGCATCTCAATATCTGACCTCCACTGAAACTTTGCGAATTATAATCCCAAGTAACCCATATCACAGATAAAACTGCCCAGGAGAGAGCCCTGAGCACAGCCTGCTGCGCCCTGCCCCCACAAACAAGCAAACTGGAAAGAACATTTAATAAACCTGAGGTAAAATGCATTCCGTGCACTGCAGCAGGGAACAAGACATTAGTCCCAGAAAAGATCACAGCCCTCTCAAAGACATTCTACATCTAAAGGATGCAGAATTCCGGAAAACGAAAGGCTATGTTTAGAAAAGAACATAAATAATTAAAGAAGGCTTGTCCCAAGATAGTTTCCTTCCTTCATTGCCTTATACTAACTAGGTAAAGAAAAGAGGACAGTCAGCTTTAGTAAAAAACAAGTTCTTTCTCACAAGTCCCACTTCAGAAATTATCTATGATATGTGACCGAACAAAAGATAATGCTTTAAATGAATTTAAATAGATATTTCTAAAAAAAATAATAATAAAAAAAGAGGAGGCAAACTCCCACAAGACCAACAATACCACTTCCTGGCATCTATCTCCAAGTCACAACATTTCAAAAGGACATACACACTAAGTTCACTGAGGGACTTAAGTACAATAGCTAAGATATGGAAATAACCAAAGTGTCCAACTACAGATGGACCAAGAAGTTGTAGTAATACCGAAAATGAGATACTATGAAACTGTAAGAAAGGACAAGAGTGTGTAGTTTTTCATGACATGGATGGAACTAGAAGACACCTTGCTGAGTGCAGCCAGTCAGCGGGAAGGGAGATACACAAAATTATCTCTCTCTCATATGTAGGGCCTAAAGATGAATAATAGGGAAGAAAGAAGTGATCAAAAGCAACAATACAAGAGAGCTGGTCCACTGAACTTAGCCTGGTTGCGGTGTGGAATGAAAAGAGCATTTGGGACCATGGTGGAAGGAAGTGTGTACCCCAGTGTAGTGCTAAAATGATGTACACATGAAACTACCACTAACAGTAATGGAAATCACAATATCTCAATAAAGATTTTTTAAATAAACTGATGATGTCAGCACAGATAGTACAACAGGAAAGGCTACTTTTTATAGTTATATATACTATATATGTAGTATAATGCAAACAAGTATATATAATGCAAACAAGTTGCCTTGTTAAATATATATAATTATCATATTATATATTATATAATATATAAATATGTTACATATTACATATTATATGTTTTATATATATTATACATATAACATCATGGAACCTGAGAAACAGAACAAGAAACATACTTGCCTCCCATGCACTTTGAATTCAGACCTTGGTTTGAATCCCCAGCACCTGATCATTGCCAGGGCTAATTCCTAAACAGAATCAAGAAGTGCCCCTAAGCACTGCTGGGTATGGCTCCCACTCCCCAGAATTTCAAATCTTTCACCAACCAAGAAAGTCCTTCATAGGTTTAATTTTTTTCCACTTACACAAATGGTACTTAAATAATAGTGTTTATATTATTAATAAATAATATTTGGAGGGCATTTTAGTCATAGTTTCACCTACATATTGTTTCTTCTACACAGTTTCATTTGAATCACAGGAACCAACTAAATGGTTTTTTTTTTTTTTTTTTTTTTTTTTGCTTTTTTGGGTCACACCCGGCGACCCTCAGGGTTTCTCCTGGCTCTGCACTAAGGAATTACTCCTGGCGGTGCTCGGGAGACCATATGGAATGCCGAGGATCGAACCCGGGCCAGCACAGGCTGGCTGCGAGCAAGGCAAACGCCTTACCCGCTGGGCTATTGCTCCGGCCCCTGAATGGTTATTTCTACTTAAAATTTTAAAGCATGAGGCGAGACGGATAATAAAGGTGTTAAGGTGCTTGCCACGAACACGGCTGATCCCCTGCGCAATACCCTGCACCACATACGGTCCCCAAGCACTGCCAAGAGTGATTCCTGAACACAGAGTCCAGAGAAAGCCTTGAACCACCAGGCATGGGCACAAAACAAAACAAAATAAACATTTTAAAGCATGTAACTCTGATCTGTAACAATCTGTTTTTAAGTCTGAGTGGTTCTGGTTTGGTTCA
>JAJIBD010038473.1:0-19750 GCA_021461705.1 Cryptotis parvus
GAATCATTCCAGTGCTAGGGATAGAACCTGAGGCTCCAGCATGCAAAGCATTTGTTCCAGCCTGTTAAGCTCCCTTGCTGGCCCCTCATCCCAGAACTAATCCCCAAACTGTCTACTACTAATAGAGTCACTTTCACTGTAAAACCTCAGTTGTTCGTCCATCCTAAAGTCAGCTCATCAAGCCTGCAGGGAGATCTATGTCGGAGTGGAGAAACAGGCCCAGCCAGGGGACTGTCTTCTATTTCTAGGTGGTCCAATTTCTCCCTTGTTCAAGTAGAAATTACAAGTGCTTCCCTAAGCATGGAATCTATCACTTGTATCACTTGTCTTCCCGTTGATCATTGATTTTCTCTAGCGGGCACCAATAACATCTCCATTCATCCTGTCACATGATAGTGTAGGCCAAGGGCATCTGCACTCTCTAGGAACATAAATAACCTCAAACCATTCCATCAGGTCATGGAAATGAGGTCTATAATCGTTATTGGCATTTAGCATATCAAATACGACAGGTAGCTTGCCAAGCTCTGCCGTGTGGGTGGAATACTCTTGTAGTCACCCTAATCTTGAGCATTTATTGATGAACCTATACATGAATTGATGGAATCTATACATGAATTTTTTTTTTGCCTACTGAACACTAAACTCTAATAAGGAAGCAGTATATTTAACCTGCTGGGTCTTTAATTCTTCAAATCTCCCCCCTTGTATTGCTTTTTTCCATTTCTAATCTGTTGACCAGAGCGCACCTGACTTATGGGGTACAGACCAGCAATTGGGGCCCAGGAAGGCAGAGAGCTGAATCATCCCTCCCTGGGTCAGGAGGGATGATTCCTTAAAATGGCTCCTTAAAAGACATCACTCTACCCCGCTTATGGACCTAAGGCTTTATGGAGTAGCGTTACAGAGTTCAGGGAATCCCTAACTCTGTCTTTATGATTTTGTGGCCCTAAAATACAACTGCCTCCCTGCCTACTCGTGTACATAATTAGAGCTCAACTCCAATAAAGCTGGCAGAGACTGATATATTTTAAGTGGATTTCTCTCTCCCTCTCTTTCTGGGCACCATCTTTCACACCATGCCCATGGATCCTGCCAAGCATCTGTCCCACCCCAGCTCCAGAGTCTGCATCACAAAGGTGGGAACTGTATGGAGGCAGATGGGTGCACTAAGTCCTAGACAGAGAGCTGAGGTCCCAGATGCTCATGACTCAGTTGCACAAAAACATAAGTGTCTTGGTGCCCAGCTCTATGCTCGGTGCAGCTGAAAATTTTAGAAATAAGATCAGCAGTGGTTCTGGGTAACCAAAGTCTTGCACTGTCACAAAGGGAGCCAGACACAAAGGCAATGATGTGATGATTCACCAGACCATACAAACACCCAAAGGTAATGCATAATTAATGCCAAGTCTGTACTAAATTCTGGCATTAGAAAGAACCTATTCTTGGGGAGTGGGGATGGGACTCAGCTGTAGCACACCTGCCTGGCACAGGTGAGGCCCTGGGTTCTATCCCCATCTCGACTAGAGTTTACCCTCTAATGCAGTGATTTTCAGTGAGTGATACCACCCCCAAAGGGAATTGGAACAATGTGGGGATATAGTAGCTCTGGGTGCAACACGGGCATTTTCTGTTCATTAGTTTAAAGGATGTAGATCCCTAGGAAGTGAGTAGTTAGTCTTTTGAAAAGTGGTGGTAGGCCAAATAATTTTTGGGGACTTCTGTCTAGGGGACTAAGTGTAATTCAAGGAGGAGTTCAGCAAATACAATGCACCCATAAAAACAGCTCCAAACACAGTCTGGTGACTCCTGGGACCCCACTTCATTTTTTAAAAATTTTTTATTATACCATCGTGAGACATACAATTACAAAGGTGTTCACAATTGGTCCTTGGTAATACAGTATTCCAGCACCCATCCCTCCACCAGTGCCCCATTTCCACCACCAATGTACCCCACCCCCTCCCACCCAACCCCAGTCTGCCTCAACAGCAGGTAGCCCTGTTTCCTCTCTTTCCCTCTCTGTCTGTCTCTGCATCTCTCTCCCTCTTGTTTTACACATTGTGGCTAGCCCTGCAGATATTTAGAGTTTATCACTTAAGTCTCTTTGTGTATATTCAATGGTGAGTTTTAGTCTGCCATTACCATTTCCCACATTTAGTAAAACACTGGTATCTATTTATATCCTATTAATGAATGCAGTCATTCTATATCTGTCCTTTTCTTTCTGACTAATTTCACTCAGCATGATAGTCTCCATGTCCATCCATTTGCAGGTAGATTTCATAATTTCATCTTTTCTGACAGCTGCATAGTATTCCATAGTGTAGATGTACCATAGTTTCTTTAGCCACTCCTCTGTTCTCGGGCATTTAGGTTGTTTCCAGTTTCTAGCTATAGTGAATAGCGCAGAGATGAATAAAGAAGTACAGATAGTGTTTCTGCTATGTGTTTTCAGTCTCTCGGGTATATTCCCAGGAGTGCTATTGCTGGATCAAATGGGAGCTCAAAGTCTAGTTTTTGGAGGAATGCCCATATTGTTTTCCAAAAGGGGCAGGACCAGTCGGCACTCCCACCAACAGTGGATGAGAGTCCCTTTTTTTCCCCACATCCACGCCAGCACCGGTTGTTCTTGCTGTTTTGGATGTGTGCCAGTCTCTGTGGTGTGAGATGATAACTCATTGTTGTTTTGATTTGCATCTCCCTGATGATTAAAGATGAAGAATACTTTTTCATATGCCTTTTGGCCATTCGAATTTCTTCTTTTGGAAGCTTCTGTTCATTTCTTCTCCCCCATTTTTTGATGGGGTTGGCTGTTTTTTTCTTGTGAAGGGCTACCAGTGCCTGATATATCCTGGATATTAACCCCTTGTCAGATGGGTATTGGGTGAATATCCTTTCCCACTCTGTGGATGGTCTTTGTATCTTGGTCACCGTTTATTTTGAGGTGCAGAAGCTTTTCAATTTTATATAATCCCATTTGTTTATCTTTGCTTCCATTTGCTTGGTCAGTGGTGTGTTGTCTTTAAAGATACTTTTAGTTTCGATGTCATAGAGCGCTTTCTCCTATGTTTTCTTCGATGTACCTTATAGATTCATGTCTGGTGTTGAGATCTATAATCCATTTTGATCTGACTTTTGTGCATGGCGTTAGAAGAAGGTCTAAGTTCATTTTTTACATGTAGCTGCCCAGTTTTCCCAGCACCATTTGTTGAAGAGGTTTTCTTTGCTCCACTTCATACTTTTTGCTCCTTTATCGAAGATTAAGTGGTTGTATATTTGAGAGTGTGTTTCAGGATATTCAGTTCTATTCCATAGGTCTGCAGGTCTGTCTCTATACCAATACCACACTGTCTTAATTACAACTGCTCTGTAGTAGAGCTTGAGGTTGGGGGAAAGTGATACCCCTCCCATCTCCTTTTTCCCAAGGATTTCTTTAGCTATTCGTGGGGGGTTTATTATTCCATACAAATTTCAGGAGTGTTTGTTCAATTTCTTTGAAGAACATCATGGGTATCTTTATAGGGACCACATTGAATCTGTATGAAGCTCTAGGGAGTATTACCATTTTGATAATGTTAATCCTTCCAATCCATGAGCAAGGAATGTGTCTCCATTTCCTCAGGTCTTTTTTATTTCCTGAAGTAACGTTTTGTAGTTTTCTTTGTAGAGATCCTTTATATTCTTTGTCAAACTGATTCCTAGGTATTTGATTTTCTGTGGCGCAATTGTGAATGGGATAGTTTCTTTAATGTCCCTTTCTTCTCTTTCGCTGTTTGCATATAGGAAGGCCATTGACTTTTGGGTATTGATTTTTTACCCTGCCACTCTACTATAGGAATGTATTATTTCTAGGAGCCTTTTGGTAGAGAATTTCGGGTTTTCCAGGTATAATATCATGTCATCTGCAAATAGTGATAACTTGGCTTCTTCCCTTCCTATCCGGATGCCCTTAATGTCTTTTTCTTCCCTGATTGCTATGGCAAGTACTTCCAATACTATATTGAATAAAACCTCACTTCATTTTTACTGGATCCGAATGGCTTTACATTCAAATACATCACCTCAGTAATGAGGGCCTGTCTTAGGGATGAGCTTGGGGAGGCATACAACTCAGTAAAGTACACAGTCTCTACCAGAAAACTGCCCAGGAAACCATGATCCCTGGTTCCCAATTTTTTCAACAATCCATGTTACTGCTTCTTTGTTTCCCCCATCAACAACATTTTGGCTTCCTTTGCACTGCAGAGTAATTTGTCAAAGCCCACGATTTTCTGGCTACAATGTAGCTGTAAGCCTCAGTTGTCTGTTCTCTCCTCTTTGCTCCTTCCTATTGTTGCCTTGTTCTCGCTCTTTCTAAGGTCATTGTAGGGCGTGTTGGGAAGGAGTCAGGAATAAAAGCAAGTGTTTGAGTTCTAAACTTACCTGGGATTCAATCCTTGAATCCATGACATCCCTAAATTGTGACCTTTTTATTTGTTTATTTATCTACTTATTTATTTATTGCTTTGGGGGCTATACCCAATGATGCTCAGGGGTTACTCCTGGCTCTGCACTCAGGAATTACTCCTGGTGGGTCTTAGGGAACCATATGGGATGACAGGGATTGAACCTGGATCAGCCACATGCAAGGCAAATGCCCTACCCACTATATTATCACTCCAGACCCCAAATGCAACCTTTTAGTAACATTCACCTCTCAATAACGCCCATCCATTTCTCCCCACAGTGCCCGATAAGGACACTGAAACCTTTCATAGCATAGAAGAGAATTAGTATGTATACTTCCAAGTTTCTGGGATATAGTCCAAGTCAACCACTTGCACGAAATTTCTTTGAAATCTCATTTTGTTTTTAAATGGATGCAAATTTTGCCCCATTCCATAATAAAGCTGTTTGTTTTAATATAAGAGGATTCTTTGAAATTTCCTTACTCTACTCCCTAGCCCCAATGTTGAAGTAATGCTCTGGGAAGTTCCAATGCCTCCCATATTTCTCATTCCTGGGTATCTCCATGAGACATAGATCTCAATTGAAGAAACCCTATTGTGGCCCAAGCTCCAAATATAGCAGCTAGCTCTTGGAAGACAGTAAACATGAGCTGATGAAAGAACTGTCCTGAATGATCTTGAAGGTGTTGTTGGGTGGTGAGAGTATGAGAAGGGGGACATAGGTCAGATCTGGTAGACTTTTCAGTGAAGTTCTCGATGGAGTAATGGACAAGTCTAATGAGCTTACTTAAGCAGGGAGTTTTCCCAAATGTCTTTATGCATCATCTTTTGCCTGTGTACCTGTTTCCTTGGGTGAGTCTTGTCATTGGGGTGTCTTTATTCTGACACTTAATTCCATTAAACCTTTCCTCTGCCTCCCCTCAATCAGCCCCCTTCCTGTCTGTCACCAGATCTAATCCATTCTATGTGTCCCAAACAATTCCAGGAGCTATGTTCTTAGAAGCAGGGATGGTCTGAGGCTTAGGAGGGATGACAGATACTTCCACTTTAAGCACTGCAGGGACAGTTCTGTTATGGAAAGCGATTTCCCAATGAAATCAGAAACTCTTGGGCCCAAAAATACCTTGTCTTCCATGAGTGCCAAGGACCATGGGAGAGTTGCCCTGGGAATTCTCTTAGCGAACAGACGTAAAAACATAAATATCAGTCATTCAACTTGTAGGCGTAATAGAGATCAGAGGCCAATGAATGAAGGAATTCTCACTGAAGTCAATATCATTTTCAGCTTCCTCATATCACCATAGAGTCAAGGGTAACAGTACAAAAAGGAAAAGGGGGTGGTCAGCAGCCACAAGGACAGGAGGGCAGCCTTGTGGGCCTTTTGATTCATCCTGAGGAATCTGTTATTTTGAGCCCCAACATTTTAAGTATATACGCTTAAAATGTGTATAAGAGGATTTTTTTTATGTATATACTTATACACATTTTAAGTGTAGAGCTTCTTCCATTTTTTCTTCTTTTATTTCCTTTCTTTCTTCCATTCCCTTCTTCTCATCAAAACCCAGATTGGCAAAGGAATGGGTGAACAAGTGAGTGAATGAGCTGGTGGGAAACACACCTGATTTCTTGAGTGACTTTCTGGAATCAATGCACTTGGCAGATTAAAGAAATCTGGCAGACTAAAGAGATTCTATCTTTAGTGGGAAAATCTTTAGAAGCCACAATAAATCATAATAACCAAGAACATACATTCATTCATTGAACTCACAGACCTCTATGTTGGGCAACTGAACCCCAGGAGGCACTAAGCTGGGGAAAGGTTAAAAACTGAGGTGAGCCTGGACCACCTGGAGCCGGAATGAGGCTCATGAAAAAAGAAAAACAGTTTCCTTTCCTCTACACGTCCAGGAATCATATGGGGCTCTGTGACTTGACACAACCAAAAAACTCATAGAGCAAGTTTCCTATGACATGGAACTTATAACATGCCTTCTTCTCCTTTTTATTGAACCACATGAGATACACAGTTACAGAGCTATTTATGATGGGTTTCAGTCATACAATGTTCCAACACCCATTCTGTCACCACTGTACATTCTCTCTCTCTCTCTCTCTCTCTCTCTCTCTATCCCTCTGTCTCTGTCTCTGTGTCTCTGTCTCTCTCTGTCTCTGTGTCTCTCTCTTTCTATTTCTTTCTCTCTGTCTCTCTCTCTCCTGTTGGACATTATGGCTTGCAATACAAGAGGTTATCATGTTTGTTCCTTTACCTACTTCAGTCCTCAGTTTTTATCGAGAATGATCATTTCCAACAATCATTATAGCTGTTCCTTCTCTATCCCATCTGCCTTCTCCCCCAGCACCTGAGGCAGACTTCCAACCATGGACCAGTCCTCCTCCTGGACTGTGTTTCTACTGCCTTTGGGTGTTAGTTTCATACTATTTTATTTATGTCCCACAAATTATTCTACATCTGTCCCTCCCTTTCTGATTTGTTTTTTCTCAGCATGATACACTTCATTATAACATGTCTTCTCAAGACAATGGAGACTTGGAGATGTGCTTCCACCTGACATTTTTTTTGATGGTGTTATAGGTGGTGGGAGTTTGCATTACACCTGAGAAGCTCAGAAGTTATTCTGAACTCTGTGTTTGGGAGTGACCCCTGGCAGTGCTCAGGAGAACATATGCAATGCTGGAGAATAAAGCAGAACCACAACGACCGATGCAAGCTGTGTGCAAAAGCAAGAGCCTTATATCTCTGGCCCCACACCTGAACATTTTTACACAAGGGTGAGCCTCAGTAAAAAGTTGTGGAAAATTTGGTAGGACAAAAGAATGGGAATGGCAAGAATTTCATGTTCTGATTCCTCCCAGAGATGATCTTTTTTCTCCAAACGGGAACACCTCCCAGGAGGAGCTACAATCCATTAAGTGGAAAGTGAATTCCTCCTGCCTTAGCTGTTTCTCTGACCCCTCAACTTGAGACAATGTCTGTGACACAGGGTCATCTTTGGGGCCCATCTCCCGAACCACGCTCTTACTTATTCTGCGATCTCCTGATCATCGAATGCAGTGTCGGTCTCCAACAGCTCCCAGATTTTGCCTTCACATGCCAAGAGAATTTCAAAATAATTTGGGGGTGGGGGTGGGGTGGAGAGATCAACAGAACATTGCCAACTTTATATTTTGCAAATGAGCACATTAAAAATAAATCCTATTATCGCTATCATTTCATTTCTTAAATGACTTGTTAACACCACAAAATGGGAGGAAGAGCATGTCAGGATAAAAGCAGAAATGGAAGCGAATAAATTTAGATTTATCAGAAACAGCACATACCCTGCTTTCTCCACTGGGTGAAGACCAGTACAAACTTTAAGGGACCTCAGGGGTACTTTAACAGCATCTGGAGTCAAGGATTGGTTGTCTTGGTTCATCTACTATGGTCCCAGTGCCAAGATCAAGGCCTGATGAGTGGATAAGTTCCTGGGGAAGGCTGAGGGAAAACAATGTTAAATGTATCAAAAGTATATTTGTTTTTTTTAAGTATTTTATTATACCTCTGTGAGATATACAATTACAAAGATGTTCATATTTGGGTTTTTGGTCATACAGTGTTCCAGCATCCATCTCTCCACCAGTGCCCCTCTCCCACCACCAACGTCCCTGGTTCCCTCCCCCTTCCCCAGCCTGCCTCCATGGCAGGTTCTTTATTTCTTTTCCCTTTTCTCTCTATCTTGTATCAAAGTATTTTTGAAAACTCTTAATTTTTTTTGTTGTATTGAATCATCGTGAGATAGGCCATTACAAAGCTTTTCATGATTGGGTTTCAGTTGCACTGTGTTCAACACCCATACCTCCACCAGTGCACATTTCCCAATACCAATGTCCCCAGTTTCCCTCCCACTACCTCCCAACTCCCCACCCCAACCTGCCTTCATGGCACGTTTTCTTCTGTCTGTCTGTCTGTCTGTCTCTCTGCTCCTCCTTCTGTGCATTGTTTTTGCAATACAGACACTGAAGGGTTATCACGTATATCCCTTTACTTACTTTCCACATTCTTTCCGGCTTTATTTAGTGATTCAAGTATGAGGTGGTATCTAAAAGAGATACCACCAAAAGGAACAAAAGGAGTTGTGTAAGATGAAAGAAAAGACAGAAAAGCATGGGGAGAATTTCCTAGCAAAGAATGAATTATTTCAATGGGGTCACATTTGGGGTGGGGAGCAGTCTTGTGGCAGATTGCCTTTCTAGTGCTGACCAGGTCTGTTCAGAATGATTAGGAACAGCATCCCAGGTCAGGCAGAGCTGCATGATTGGGCATTCTATTGTGATTGGTTCTTAGCTCACGTGACTCCATTTTGGATTTCCTATTGTCTCTTATAGCGAGGCACAGACCTTGAGCTCCAACTCTGGAAACAAGAAGGAAGGAAATCTCTGCCTACTATAGTCAAAGCTCCTTCCAGCCTAAACCAGACTCCCTGAGCCAAAGCAGGCATAATGGGAGAGTGGTTGATGGGTGGGGGACTACAAAGTAGGCAAAGAGATGGAGAGAAACCAATCTATACAGCCAGTGTTCTGAGTGGACTGCAGAGGTCAAAGTCAAAATAATCAAATGGGGTCACACTTGCCAAAGAGTTAGGAGGACAAACACAATGGTTCAGGTAACTGAGAAACAATGGGGCTTGAGTCATCTTTCTGGATTTATTCCCTTCTCCCTCCATGGACTGCCGTCAGAGTTCTCTTTCAGTGACTAAATAGCTGCTGTCAAGGTCTGGTGGTGAGCTTAACTCCTAAATACATTTCTTGGCTCCCAACTGCTTCTGGTTTAGACCCTTACTGTCCTGGCCAACCAATTCAACTGTCTTGCCAGGAGTCCCCACAACTCATGGGTCCTGACCAGGCTTCCTGAATAGCCTGAGGGAGGGCACTCTCTGACATTGGTCCCAACACTGCAACATCTCCTTGATGCAAGAACAGAATCAGAGTTCCGAGAACAACACAAACTGCAGCCCCCTCCCTTGTCACCAACACTCAGCAACAGTGGTTGAGTACAGTCACACGTGCGTAGCAATAGTGTTCCCAACAGGGACATAGCAACAATGCCTAACACACACACTCACAGACACATAGACAGTAACACATTGTTTCACAGAGACTTTAGCACATGCACATACACTAACTCTCTCACATGCCCTACACACACTCTCACACACTGACACACATCTACACACTCACACACATACTTTCTCTCTGTCTGTCTCTGTCTGTCTCTCTGTCTGTCTCTGTCTATCGGTCTGTCTGTCTGTCTCTCCCTCCCTCCCCCCCCCTCTCTTTCTCCTCACTCCCAGATCAGTGTAGTACTGCATGCTCAGACACAGGGCCCAGCAAGTAGAACACATAAGGGCAGATATAGTTCCACCTTTAAGACCCCCATTGAGGCTCCAGCTTTGCTTGGGACCCCTTGGCCTCCCGCATTTACTGATGGAATCGATTACTGCACACAAAGCCCCGCCTCCTAATGGCTGAGTGCCCATACTGTGGTTCTGTTTCATGTTGTCCTGGCACCTGACTTTGAGCAGGACCTCTAGCTAGGCCTCCCATGTTTATGGAGGGAGATGAACATGGTGCCTACCCAAGAGTTTGGGATGCTACAGAAAACCAGACATTGAATATGCCATATATTCACCTATCACCTGTGGAACAATGTATGGTGGTAGGCTTGAGAATAAAGGTATGCAGGGGGTATTCCAGATCCAAATAAGAAAATATTCCCAGCTTAGGAGGTTTCCCTGAAGAACCAAGGAAAATGGAACCTAGAGAACCTGGGCACCTCGAACCCCTAGAGGGGTGCAACCTTATAGCATCAGAAGCCCCTATAGCATAAAGATATAAGTACATAAGAGCATTGAGAGCTTTGGCCATAGACCAATCAGGGAATGGGTCTCTCTGAGAGACTGTTGTCCAGGTAGGGAGAGACTATACGCATGAGGTTGCAGGATGGCTGGGGAAGCCAGGGAGGAGCTGACCTGTTGAGGAACTTGGCCAAAATTCTGCGAGTGCAGAGTTGTTGGTCTTCAAGGGTGGAATCTCCACCAAAGAGTCTGGCAAATGGAGGCAGGAGGGGAACTGCCCTTCTCCACCATTAGGCAGCAACAGAATCGATAAACTCTCTTGGCCCAGAGCCTCAGCCATTGGACCCTCTGAGCTCAGCCTGCCAGTATGAGAACTTCAGAGAAATCGGGGTTCCGGCTCCAGAGCTGTGGGAATCAAACCTCAGAGCTATAAGCCAGTGGTGTTTCAGTGAGTCGAAGGGCTGTGGAGCTGGGAAACAGGGAGAAAATTTCGGGTTCAGGTGAGCTGAGTTAGAAACCCCATGCCCTGAGACGGCCTTCTGTGAGAATGGGATTTTAGTTTTCGGGAATTTGAAAAGCTTGTGAGAGTTCAGTGGTATTGCACCACCCTGGGACTCAGAATTCAATGCAACACAAGTAAATGCTAAGCAGCTCATCTGCCTACCCTTTTCTCCTTTCTTTGAAACGGCCAGGTTTCCATGATCTGTCATCCACGACACCAACCCTAAGCAGCCCTTCCTTAACAATTCCTCTCTGCCTCATGTCTCCTGACTCTCCCCTGCTCGGGGGTTCTCTAAGCCAGCCCGCCAATACTGGGTATTGAATCAGGCGGTAAAAACCATAATAGTGGAAGACAAAGGAGTGCAGGTGGTGAGGGGTCTGCTCCCCACCATCCCCGCACTTCCTCTCTGCCTCAGGAATGCCTGCACTGCCAGAGCCCCCGTGGAAAATGCTTGGGATACAAAAGGTGAGCAATGCAGGGTAGAGAGACAGATGGTTCTACAAGTCCATTCCCAAATTCTTGATCATCATTCCTAGTCCCCTCCCCAGCTTGCTCAGACCAGCCACACATCTGTAGGTCCCAGCAGCCTCTCTCGCCTGCGGATGTGAAAAGATTTGAATTACTTCCTCCTGACTCACGTGACGGCCCTTGTCCAAAGCGCACCTCACCCTCTTGCTGGGCAATATACCAGCGGTCTCGGAGCCAAATGCCACATGGTGGACAGAGAGAGCAGATTCAGGCCCCTGTGCACTTCATGCCCCGTCCCTGAGCTCACGAAAGCACTTTTCTACACTGTGTACCGAAGGCCACGAGCCCTGGGACGTGGGAGAGGCCCTTGAACAGAAAGTGCAAAATATTCAGTTATCACAGATGCGTGACTCTGCTTTCAGGGCAGCTCTTACCTCCACCTCTGCGCCCGCCTAAGAAGGTTTCAGGGTAGGTTGACCCAGACTGTAGGAAGCCCTGGGCAGGAGGGGCCGAGGCTTCATCTGAACCTCCGCTCTCGCCTCCCTAATGCAAAGCATAGGGTTAGTCTGGGTGTAAATCTATACACAAGGCACATTGCAAAACAAAAAGGCCAACCCTGTCTCTGTCTTCTCCTCCCCAGAGTTTCCTGTGCACTTGGGCAGCCCGCTTCTGTCCCCACTCCCCATCCCCAGAGATAGGAAGTAACTGGGAGTCAATTTTTCTTTCTTCTTACACTGCCTTCCTGCTTTTGTGCCTGTCCCAACCCAAAGCACAGATACCAGGTAGGACCCTCCCCAATCCTCTAACTCCAGCTGGGTTTCCCAAACAAAGACGAGTGCCATTCTTAATCATCAGCTACATAGTACTGCCTGGTTCCTGGAATCGAACATGAACCCACACAATGCACAGCTCTCTCTGTCCTTTGTTGCATTTCTGGAGTACCTTGTCCTTGTTCCTGTCCCACCTGGCTTGCCCCGTAACAGGAAAATGCAGCTCTGCCTAATCTGTCTGGCAATAGAAGACTTAGGAGTAATCTATGACCTGCTGGCTTCAACCTGAAGGATCAACAACTCATGCAAAAGAAAACCCTGGGTCTTTTGTTAGTGCCAAGAGCTCTTAGTGCTTTAACCATGCATTGTATGAAAATAAGACTGATGTTAGCTGTACAGTCTTTAAGTAAAGAGGAGGTAGAGAAAAGCTAAAGCAGGTAGAAAAGGTTACACATAAAACTTATATTATTTGTGACATTGTAAGAGTGTGATGTAAAGACACGCGCTTTGAAGTATGTCTATCACACATGGTGGGAGTAGTGCTTCTTCATTGACATTCACAGTGAGCCTTGAGCCTACATGCTGGCAGCCTCCATTTTGAATTCTCCTGGTTGTTAACTCAGGTTCTTGGAACAACATCTATGTCACTATGAACTTTCCAGTTCCCATGGCATTCCTCTCCCACATGGCTTTGAGTAGTGTTCTACCTAATCGCAATCGCGCTCTGTCAAAGTTCATCCACGGACTGGAAGGTCAGGACTCGAAGCTTTTTATGTACTCTAGTGGGACTCTGACATGACCACATGGTCAGTATAACTATAGAATGGCCCTGGCTCTAGCCCCACTTCTGAGCATAGACAGGGAGCTGGTCTTAAGCATTTTGTCTTTCAAAGTAAGTTTTCCAAAGTTTCTGATCCAAAGTATGATGAGTTAAACTACTAGTCTAGAGTCAGTTTTTGCTTTGATTTTCCTGAAAACAACGGATCTCCCTACCAAAGTTCTTCTTCTTCACCACCAGGGAAGGTCTTCAAAGAAAATGCTTATTCCTCAGCACTTTCATCCTTACATCATATCTCCCTCCACCCATTCCCTAGAAACCTTCGCTTGCCTCCAATCACTAAGATCACACATTTCAAAAATGACCTTCCTCTTGGCCAGGCTTATCTCTACATTATGATACAACCCCCAGTTTTCCTAGGTTGTGCTTTTGCTGCGGTGATGCTCCGGGGCTCCTTCAGAACAGTTACACAAAGTCCCACCAATACATCAGTCATATGTAACTTGAAAAACAACCCTAATTTCAATAGTAAATTTTCTGATTCCACCCTCAAATAGCAATCTCCCGAGGCCACTTTCTCCTCTGCAACATTGTTGAATGTCCAGAATAGTCTGATCAGGAGCCGGTGGAGGGCAGGTTACCAACCAATGGCCTCCATCCTCAGTTCCTGCTTCTGCAGCTTCAGGGAAGCGATTTTGCCCTAGCCTCCCCAGCTGTGATATGAGAGATATCTGATTCAATTTCTGAGAATTGCCAAATTTTGATGCTCTAGCTTACACTGCCTTCGTGATGGGCAGCTGGGACCCGCAGGGTCCCATCAGGTCTGAAGTCTAGGTGGGGATCACCACATTTTTCCAAAGCAGCAGTGCCTCTAGCTTCCTCAGACAGAGCTCAAGAGTGAAGTCAGGAGAAAACTCAGCTGAGCATCTCCCTGGAGGCCAGAGCAGGTGCTTGCGGAGGTAAGGCGAAAGAGAGCAAAGGAAACGGCCACACCTGTCTCCTGCAATTAACCAAGTTTGATTCCTCAGGAAATCTCCATTGATAGAAGTGAGACACTAAATAAATATGGATCATCAGTACTCCTCCACCCAGACTCAAATTCATGTGCTAGAAATTTAATCCTGATGTAGACTAAGCAGATTCTTAAAGTAGTGAAAGAAAGCACCACTCAACTATCTTTGGCATAGTGGTCTTCTCTGTCCTAGCGCCCACCCCTACCACTACCCTCATATATATGGCAAACTTCCAACCATGGTCTTTCCCTCCTGGTCCTTGTTTCCCACTGTCCCTTGGGGTATGAGTCTCATGCATTTTTGATCTTTACAGGAAAAAAAGTGCAATCATTTTATGTTCGTCCTCTTCTTGACCTCCATTTCACCCAGCATGATACTTCCATGTCCATCCATGAGTATGTGAATTTTTGATCTCCCATTTCCTTGTATAGAGTAGATAAAGGGTAAACACAGAAGTCTTTCAGTACTCTGGTAATGCAAAACTATAATGCCCAAAAGGGGGAAAGAGGGGTCAGAGAGACAGACAGAGACAGAAAGATAGAGACAGTTATATTATTAGAATGTATTGTTATAATCTGTGTCCTAGTCCATCAGAAGAGCGAAGAGGTGTATTCTTTCTATCTGTGCTCAAAGGAAAGACCAGGGAAATTACTGAAGAAGAGGGCCACCTGCAGGCCAGAATAAGAGACCTGGTCAGAGAATAAAATTTTTAATTTTATTTTTTTTTTTAAGTATTTTATTATACCACCGTGAGATATACAAATACAAAGATATACAATTAAAAAAGTTCATATTTGGGTTTTGGTCATACAGTGTTCCAGCACCCATCCCGCCACCAGTGCCCATCTCCCACCACCAACGCCCCCGGTTCCCTCCCCCCCCCCAGCCCCCTCCATGGCAGGTTCTTTATTTCTTTCCCTTTCTCTCTTTCTCTTTCCTTCCCTTCCAGACTATGGATTACAGAACATACATTAAAGGGTTGTCATGTGTATCTTTTGCCTCTATTTAATGCCCAGTTCTAGGTTGGCATTAGTACCCTCGACAATTGTTAGCACACTGTTCCATTTTCTGTCTTACCTAGCCTCTGACTCCCACACGCTTGTGATAATTTCCACCTTTGACAAGACCTCCTGATATATGTTTCACTTGACCTTGGATATTGGTATCATAATATGTACATATATATTTATGTTATGCAAATAAATGCAGTCATTCTGTATCTGTCTCTCTCCTTCTGGCTAATTTCACTCAACATAATCTTCTCCATGTCCATCCATTTATAGGCAAATTTTATAACTTCATTTTTCCTAACAGCTGCATAGTATTCCATTGTGTAGATGTACCAAAGCTTTTTTATCCAGTCATCGATTTTCGGGCACTCTGGTTGCTTCCAGATTCTGGCTATTGTGAATAATGCTGCTATGAACATAAAAGTAGGGATGGTGTTTCCGCTGCATGTATTTTTGGCTTCCCAGAGTAGATTCCCAGGGAGTGGTATGGCTGGGTCAAATGGGAGTTCAATTTCTAGTCTTTGGAGGAAAGTCCATATTGTTTTCCAGAAAGGCTGTACCAGCCGGCATTCCCACCAACAATGGATGAGTGTCCCCTTTTCCCCACATCCACGCCAGCACTTGTTGTTCTTGCTCTTTTGAATATGTGCCAGTCTCTGTGGTGTAAAGTGGTATCTCATTGTTGTTTTGATTTGCATCTCTCTGATGATTAGTGATGATGAGCATTTTTTTCATATGTTTTTTTGGCCATTCGAATTTCTTCCTTGCTGAAGTTTCTGTTCATTTCTCCCCATTTTTTGATGGGGTTGTTTGTTTTCTTCTTGTAAAGTTCTACCAGTGCCTGATATATCCTGGATATTAACCCCTTATCAGATGGGTATTGGGTGAATATTCCTTCCCATTCTGTGGACTGCTTTTGTATCTTAGTCACTGTTTCTTTTGAGGTGCAGAAGCTTTTTAGTTTCATGTAGTCCCATATGTTTATCTTTTCTTCTAGTTGCTTTGTTAGTGATGTTTCACCTTTGAAGATGCCTTTAGCTTCAATGTCGTGGAGGGTTTTTCCTATATTTTCTTCAATGTACTTTTATGGATTCAAGTCTGATATTGAGATCTTTAATCCATTTTGATCTGATTTTTGTGCATGGTGTTAGACACAGGTCCAAATTCATTTTTTTTACATGTCGCTGCCCAGTTTTCCCAACACCACTTGTTGAAGAGGCTTTCCCTTACTCCATTTTAGACTCGTTGCACCTTTATCAAAGATTAAATGATCATGTGTTTGAGGTTGGGTGTCAGGATACTCAATTCTATTCCATAGGTCCACAGGTCTGTTTTTTATTCCAATACCATGCTGTTTTAATTACTACTGCCTTGTAGTACAGTTTGAAGTTGGGAAAGGTGATGCCTCCCATCTTCTTTTTTCCCGAGGATTGCTTTTAGCTATCCTTGGGGGTTTATTGTTCCATACAAATTTCAGGAGCGTTTGGTCAATTTCTTTTGAAGAATGTCATGGGTATCCTTATAGGGACTGCATTGAATCTGTACAGAGCTCTAGGGAGTATTACCATTTTGACAATGTTGATTCTCCCCATCCATGAGCAGGGAATATGTTTCCATTTCCTTGTGTCCTCTTTATCTCTTGGAGCAGTGTCTTGTAGTTTTCTTTGTACAGGTCCTTTACACACTTGGGTAAGTTGATTCCTAGGTATTTGATTTTCTGTGGCACAATTGTGAATGGAATTGTTTCCCTTAATATCCCTTTCTTCTCTTTCGTTATTTGTATATAGGAAAGCCACCGACTTTTTGGGTGTTGATTTTGTATCCTGCCACTCTACTATATGCCTATTGTTTCTAGGAGTTTTTTGGTAGAGAGTTTAGGGTTCCCTAGGTATAATATCATGTCATCTGCAAATAATGATAGCTTGACTTCTTCCTTGCCTATCTGGATGCCCTTGATGTCCTTTTCTTTCTCTGATTGCTATGGCAAGTACTTCCAGTACTATATTGAATAAAAGAGGTGAGAGGGGCAACCTTTGTCTTGTCCCTGATCTCAGGGGGGAAGGCTTTCAACTTTTCCCCCATTGAGAATGATGCTCGCTGTGGGCTTTTGGTAGATGGCTGCAACTATCTTGAGGAAAGTCCCTTCAACTCCCATTTTCTGGAGGGTTTTAATCATGAACGGGTGCTGGATCTTGTCAAATGCTTTCTCTGCGCCTATTGATAGGATCATATGGTTTTTATTTTTTTCTTTTATTGATATGATGTATTATGTTGATTGACTTGCGAATGTTGAACCATCCTTGCATTCCCCGGGATGAATCCTACTTGGTCATGATGTATAATCTTCTTGATGAGTCTTTGGATTCTGTTTGCTAGTATTTTGTTGAAGATCTTAGCATCCGTGTTCATCAGGGATATTGGTCTGTAGTTTTCTTTCTTTGTGTTGTCTCTCCCTGCTTTGGGTATCAGGGTGATATGTGCCTCGTAGAAGCTGTTTGGGAGTGTTTCTGTTTCTTCTATTTCCTGGAAGAGCTTGAAAAGGACTGGCAGTAGGTCCCTCCTTAAAGGTTTGGTAGAGTTCACTAGGGAATCCGTCTGACCTGGGCTTTTGTGTTTGGGCAGACTTTTAATTACTGTTTCTATTTCCTCGATGGTGATAGGCTTATTCAGGTATTGGAGGTCTTCTTGTTTCAGCCGTGGGAGGTTATAGGACTTCAGGAATTGATCCATTTCTTCTAGATTCTCATGTTTCACGGCATACAGGCTCTCAAAGTAATCTCTGATGATCTTTTGGATTTCTGTGGTTTCTGTTGTGATGTCACCATTTTTATTTCTGATTCTGTTTATTTGGGCTCTCTCTTTCCTGTCCTTACAAGTCTTGCCAATGGTTTGTCAATCTTGTTTATTTTTTTCAAAAACCAGCTCTTGGTTTCATTAATCTTTTGGATTGTTTTTTTTTGGTTTCCAACTCATTGATTTCCCTCTAAGTTTTATTATTTCTTTTTTCTGCCTGGGTTGGGCTCCTTTTGTTGGTCTTTTTCTAATGTCTTCAGCTGTGTAGTCAGGTTATTTATGTGGGCCCTTTCTTGTTTCCTGATGAATGCTTGCAGAGCTATAAACTTCCTCTTAACACGGCTTTTGCCGTGTCCCACAAGTTCTTATAGTTGGTGTCTTCATTTTCATTTGTTTCCAGAAATCTTTGATTTCCTGTTTGATTTCTTCTATGACCCATTTGTTGTTCAGGAGTGAGCTGTTCAGTTTCCAGGTGTTTGGTTTGACCCCTGTTTCTGTGTACGGTTAACTTCCATTTTCAGTGCATCATGGTCTGAAAAGATAGCTGACACAATTTCTATCTTTTTTTATTTTATTGAGGTATGCTTTGTGGCTCAGCATGTGGTCTATCTTGGAGAATGTTCCATGTGCACTAGAGAAAAATGTGTATTCAGCTTTTTTGGCATGAAAAGCCCTGTATATATCCACTAGCCTCTCTTCTTCCATTTCTTCCTTCAGGGCCAATATTTCCTTGGTGAGTTTCAGTCTTGTTGATCTATCCATCGTTGATAGAGCAGTGTTGAAGTCTCCAACTATTATTGTGCTACTGTTAATGTCTTCTTTGAGGTCTCTTAGCAGTTGTTTTATGTATTTTGGCTGACCCCTCATTGGGTGCATATATGTTTAGTAGTGTAATTTCTTCCTGGTGTACATACCCCTTAATTAATAAGAAATGGCCTTCGTTGTCCCTTCTAACCTTTTTTCAGCCTGAAGTCTATATTATCTGATACTAATATGGCCACACCAGCCTTTTTGGAGGAGTTGTTTGCATGGAGAATGGTCTCCAACCTTTGACTTTGAGTCTGTGTTTGTTCTGATTATTCAGATGTGTTTCTTGTAGACAGCAGAATGTTGGGTTCAATTTTTTAATCCATTTTGTCACTCTGTGTCTCTTAATTGGTGCATTTAGACCATTGACATTGAGAGAGATTATTGTCATCGGATTTTGTGCCATCTTTCTGTTTGTGCTTGTTGTGCTTATGGGTTTGGTCGTAATACAGTAGACCCTTCAGTCCTTCTTTTAAAGTTGGTTTTGAGTCCATGAAGTTCCTGAGTTGTTGCTTATCCATGAAGTTGTGTATCTTTCCTTCATATCTGAATGTGAGTCTGGCCGGGTAAAGAATTCTTGGTGAGGCCTGCAGTTCATTGAGCCTTTTCACAATATCCCACCATTGTTTTCCGGCTCGGAGTGTTTCCATCAGAGAAGTCTGCTGTAAATCTTAGAGATGTTCCTTTGTATGTGATTTCCTTCTTTGATCTTGCTGCTTTCAGTATTCTATCTCTATCTATAGTTTTTGCCATTTTAATTAAGATGTGTCTTGGAGTATTCTTGTTGGGGTTTCCCCTTTTAGCTGGTATCCTACGGGCCTCCTGGATCTTGAGGCAAGCATTCTTTAGTTCCGGGAACTTCACAGCAATGATGGCTTTGACAGTTTCTTCTTCATCAGGGTTTTCTTCTTGCCCTCTGGGACCCCAATGATCCGTATGTTGTTTCTTCTGGCTTCATCCCGATTATCCTTGTTGTCTGTCTGGTAATTGTGAGTCTTTTTTTCTATCTTCTGGTGTTGTGTAGAGAATCTTTGGAACTCTGCCTTCGAGATCACTAATTCTTTTTCAGTAGCGCATTATTCTGCTAATGATGGCCTTCCACTGTGTTTTTCATTTCATTTACCTCATTTTTAAATATCTGTCATTTCCATTTGCATTTTCCCCACTTCTTCTATCATGTCCTCTTGTATTTTATTGATTTTGCATTCCATTGCTTTTGAATTCCCTTATGAATCCTAACATTTCTTTCCCAAATTCTTTATCAGAGAGGTTATACAACTCATTGGTATTGCTTTGGACTCAT